>CM043725.1:2083154-2190579 GCA_023969325.1 Oryzias curvinotus | reverse complement strand
GGTGGGAGTGCGTTTTGTTGTTTGTCTCTGTTTGGCCCTACAAGGGACTGTCCAAGAGGTATATGGCCTTTTCCCAACAATAGCTGGGCAGGCTTCAGTCTCCCTGTTACACTCCTTGGGACTCAGATGAATTAATGACTATTCTAAAGTATAAAGTAACATGTGGAAAATGCAGAAAGAAAAAGCTGAAAGAGAGAAAGCAAATCACCACTTACTGCGGTGGAGGGTGACAGTTCAGTAAAAACATCTTTCCCTTCTCATTGTCTGTATTTGACTCTGCTATGACCAGGGATTAAACTGATTATTGCTGCTGCTATTGCAAGCGAAACATTTCTGAAGAATAATCAGTTTGTTACTATATTGTAATTAGCCTAAAACGTATTGGATTTCCACTGTATTACATAATCCCGGATGAATTTAAAATGGTGTTTTCTGTCCATCGCTGATAAACCCACAGCTGCAGACTCATCCAAATTTTTCTGCAGATTAAATTTCTCACTTTAACCTGGAGGTCTGTAGGACAAAATTACTGTCAAAAACTTTTTGTGTCTGTCATTCACCCAGTAAATTTTGAAGGGCCATTTATTTGTGTTTTCTAGAGATTCTCACAAGGGCAGCAAATGCTGAATTGAGCGTAAAGAAACAGAGAAAAAAGAATAAGAACTTGACAGTACTGCTGCTTTGTGTAGATGAAGGTGGCCATAAACAGGTAGATGACGACAAATCTTTATCTCCATCAAAACTAGGTCAGACAATGTTCATTTCACTTATACCAGCCTGCAGTGTTTAATCTATAGATAGATAAGATTTTCTCAGCATTGGAACCTTTTCCTAACTTGGGATGCTTCAGAATTTTCTTTAACTGGCAGACTTTTAGGACTCAGGGACTGTCATTTCATTTCCAACAAAAAGCTTTTTTTTCTTTCTGAATGCAGAAGAAATAGGAGAAGGCTCTCTCATTTGTGGGGCGGTGGAAATTCATACATTTTGAGAGAAACCATCTTTTCATCACGAAAAAGCAAGTGTAGCTATCATGAGATCAAAAAAACTGATCGCATTGGAACCTTTTCCTAACTTGGGATGCTTCAGAATTTTCTTTAACTGGCAGACTTTTAGGACTCAGGGACTGTCATTTCATTTCCAACAAAAAGCTTTTTTTATTCCTTCTCTGAATGCGAAGAAAGGAGAAGGCTTCGCCCCCCCCCCGCATTTGTGCGGGCGGTTGGACAATTTCATAATTTGAGAGAAACCACTTTTCACACGAAAAAGCAAGTGTTAGCTATCATAAGATCAAAAAAACTGTCAACCTCACATGTGGAATTAAGACAAACGCTTCATAAAATACTACTTCTATCCTTGGTTTTCTCTTCTCAGTCCCTTGCAACTCATCACAGAGCAGTTGGTTTTTACCTGGCGACTTTATAATGACACACAAGCTTGGCAAGATGTTGGTTACATAAGAGAAAAAACCTCCCTTGTAGCATCATTCCGACTAAAACTATGCAACTATGCGTGCAGGTTTCTCACAGCAATTCAATTTTACTCTATGAAGCGTGTCTTAAATAGGATGCAAAGTATTTCTGCATTATAACAACTACCCAAACATGATTACATTACATTAGGCAGATGCTCTTAAAAATTGTTTTGGATCCCCCTCAACTATATCCCTAATCACTCCAGTTACATTATTGCAACAAGCTGTGTATCCAATATCTTACAATCATATATCTGCGGACCCAACAACTGCCTGAAGTAGTAACCATCTCAGGCTGTCTAGTGTAAATTTTAACAGAACCAAACCTTCACGTGTTGCAGCAACAGTTTCCATGTTTGGGAGGATCTTCTGAAGAACAGCTCAGTTCCAGATCACATCATGATGTTTGATGTTTTCTTCATTCCAGGAAATCATCTGTGTCTCCTTTGATCTGTGCTGAGTCAGCACTTTGACTTCTTTTCAACTTTAGATCCATCATTTAGAATCAAGGATTTATTGATAAATATTATTTATTGACAGAAAATAAAGAGTAAATGTATTTATCATCCAGCAGTGATGGTGGTGTTTGTAAGTCTTTTATTTTGAAATTCCTCAAGGATGATCATTATGGTGGGATTTCTAGATCTGCATGAACTCATCCTGAATCCAAAAGACACTGGAGCATCAAAGAATCCAACCCATCTCTGCCAACATGAGGCTCTTACTTTGAAAAGTCTCAGACTTCCTGCAGGGAAACAGGCTTTCTGCTGCTGCACTGACAGATGTGCAGGAGCTTGAAAGAGCTTCCTGACTGAGGAGCTGCAGACTTTCTCCTGCAGAGCAGCAGCTGACTTCAGCGTCGTCATGGGAACACAGTCTGCTGCTGCTTCTGGAAACGTCTTCAAGGCTGTGGTGGGACTTGTTGGTCTGGAGGACAGATTCTCTGAGCAAATGCTGCTTCAGCTTCAAGCTTCAGCTCTTTTCTTCTGGCAGAGCTTAGAAGAAATGGAAACCTCCTTTGTTCTGACTGTTTGCTCCAAATCCCAGATTCAGGAATTCCTCCAAGAAGTTCAGCTCAGAGATCATCAGCAGAGAAAAGCCTGAAGTTCTGATGGAAAATGACAACAGAACATGATCAATATTATTGATCCACATGGAATCCAGAAGAAACTCTGAGGTGAAGACATGAAGACACAAGCTTCAGAGACATGAGGACAAGTCAGAGTGGATTCATTCTGGACTTTCTTCTCACATCTTCTCTTCAGAACATCTTTGTCTTTGATCCTTCAAATCTTCAGGACTCCAATTCTGAAATCTGATCATCCATGGATTGTTTTTGTGGGATCAGATCCAGAGTTGCTGAAAGTTCTGCTGCCCTCTGCTGGTCAAAGTGTCCAAACAGCAGAGGTGTTTCTCTCATCATTCTATCTTTCAGTCACAAACACACTGGTTATATTTTATACTATTAAACCTGTTATAAGATATATAAGGCTTTATAACGGCTGTCTTTACTGCACACAAATTGTGTTTTGTGAACAAACTCGTGAAAAAAGTAAACAATTCAGTTCAACATTAGGTATTTCTGCTCAGCAGATGGTGAACATTAGTCCAATAGAAACAGGAAAAACAGTTGTTCTGGAGTGTGATTCTGATTTTTAGATAAATGTGATATTTTTCACAGATATTAAAAAGAAAAATGCTTCAGTCTCCATCTAGTCTAAAAGTTTAAACATTCATTCTCCTTAAAAGTCATTTTATGCTCACGTCTTTGAATAAATACATGTTTCACAGTGAATGCAGTCCTTCATATTTAAAGTTCCATTCAAATTTGGAACCAAAAGTGTAGAACATCAATTAATTTACCCTTCAACTTACCCGGGTAACGTCACATACTCTGCATTTTGGAACAGAGTCCAGCTTTGGAACCAGCAGAGAACCAACAAACAGCAGAAACCCAGACTGTGGGAAAGACTCCACACTTCTGACTGATGTTTACGTCCACTTTATTATTCACAGTACAGATTGGAACAGAACACTGAGAACTAAACAGAACAGAGGAACAGTTCTAATGTTTACTAGAAAACATGAATCACAAGAACAACAGACACAAACACCAGTTTGGTTCTTTACCTGCTCCTTCCTTCATACATTTTTAGGAAATTCTTTTCCTCACTAAATGGTAGAGATGTGGTTCTACTAAGACTGTGGATCGTTCCTTAGGTGGCGATCCGATTCAATTCATGAATCAAGCTCAACGGCTCACAGGTTGAACCACGATTCTTGCTTTTTAATAGAATATGTTTGTACAATTACTATAGGTATGTAATTTTACAGGATGTTTAAAAAAGTTTAAATTATATGTATTAAATCAGCATCATTTAGAACCGAAGATCAAAATCAACAAAAGTGATACAAACACAAAGATTTATATACAAAGAAAGAAAGAAATCGGGTTTGTTACTTCAAACAAGTTTCCACCAACATTCTAGTTACGTTCAGCAGTAACATAAACGAAAAAACATAAACATAACTGTTGTCGGGTTGCACGGTGGTGCAGTGGTTAGCGCTCTTGCCTCAAAGCCACAAGGCCCTCGGTTCAAGTCCTGGTTGGGGATCTGACAACAGTAGAGTTTGCATGTTTGCCCCTGTGCATGTGTGAGATTTCTCTGGCCATCACCCCAACTACACAGATTCTCTCATCAGCCACAGCTAAGTGGGCTCTCACCTCAGCTCCCTGGGCTACAGCTGCACCTAACCAGGCCTCCTCCACCTCAGCTCCCTGGGCTACAGCTGCACCTAACCAGGCCTCCTCCACCTCAGCTCCCCAGGACACAATTATTGGATACAGGTATACCGCAATTAACAATGTTAAACACAAAGGAACATTGTTTCACAAGTTCTTCATCAATAACAGACGCAAAAACCTTTTCCTCAACTGCAAAGATCATCAATGCTGCAATAAAAAAACAACAGAAAATGTGATTTTTCCAAACACTCAATAGTGCAAACGTTATTTGGGATTCCAGGTCAAAACCAAAAGGAATTCTACTTGGCCACATCAATGTTCGCAGTATTGTTAATAAAACCGAGCAAATTGAGCATCTGCTAAGTTAATCCAATATTGATATGCTAGGAATATCTGAAAGTTGGCTGACTTCGACTTCACCTGCAGCTGCCATCACTATCCCAGGATACAAATTATTCAGAAAAGATAGAGGAACAGGAAGAGGAGGGGGGGTTTTGATTTATATCAAAGATCATTTTAAATGTGAGTTAATTAGTTGGCCAGAGGAAACAGGAATTGAATGTATAGGTCTAAATGTAACACTTCATTCTACAATGTCTTTTACTGTGATTTGTGTGTACAGGCCTCCTTCTGCCAAGGAGATCTTTTATGATCAGTTTGAGTCTATTTTAAATCACTGTAATTCTTCGAGAGAGATTATTGTTATGGGTGATCTAAACATCAATTGGGATAATATACCAGACAGGAAGAAATTAGAACAGCTTGTTGTTAAACACACATTGAAACAGATCATAAATTGTCCAACAAGAGTAACAACTTTGTCTAAAACTAAAATTGATTTAATATTTACTAACAAACCCGATTTACCAAGACATTTAATTTTCTGTCTGGTCTCTCTGACCACAACTTCAGCTTCTGTGTGAGAAAAATCAGGAACCAGCGCACAACACGATCAGTCAGAGGGATACCTTACACTTTTATTCCTAAAAATATGCAACAGCATTTAAAAAATGATCTTGAACATCTCAATTGGACAAATGTAGTTGAAAACAATAACATCGAAGAAAGCTCTAATCTCCTTATACGAATGATCAATGACACACTGGCTCATTTCTCAAAGAAAGGAGTATCCAAACAATTTAAAAAAAACCTACCATGGATTAATAATGATATTAGAAAATTAATGAGAGAGAGAGAGACAGGGCATTGAAAAAATCCCTAAAAACCAAAACTACAAGTGACCGTCAGATATTTACATCTCTTAGAAACAAGGTTATTAACCACATGCGTAAAGCAAAGGCAAACTTTTTCATTAATTCAATTATTGAAGCACATGGAAATGGAAAGACTGTATGGAAGCACCTAAATAAGCTATTAGGACGCAAAAAAGAGCATAACACCAGAGAGCTCCAGCTTAAGATAAATGGTGCATTAACGGACAATTTGGATATTATTGTCAACAGTTTTAATAACTTTTTTATTAGTTCAATTGAAGATTTAACACGGCAACTAAAATGTCCAGATATCCCATGGAAATCTGTAGACAATAGTAAGCAAATATTTCATATTAAGGAAATATCTGCTCCTGATGTTCTAAAAATAATCTCATCCCTTAAAAGCTCCAAAGCTAGAGATACATATGGTTTCTCTAGTCATTTTATTAAGCAACATAAAGATGTTCTCGCGCACCCAATTGTACATCTGATTAATCTGTCCATTAACCACAGCATAGTGCCAACAACATGGAAAATTGCTAGGGTTATACCTGTTTTTAAGTCTGGGGACAAAACAAAACCTGAGAACTACCGTCCAATAAGCATTCTACCAATTATTTCAAAAATCTTAGAAAAATGGGTCACAACACAACTAACTATACATCTCAACAACAGTCAAACCTCTCTCCATCCAATGCAGTTTGGCTTCAGAAAATATCACTCCACTGATACAGCCACTTGTTATTTTCTTGAAAATGTGAAACAGCTGCTTGACAAGGGAGGCTTTGTGGGTGCTGTATTCCTTGATCTGAAACGTGTGTTTGATACTATCAATCATGATGTTCTCCTTGCAAAGTTATCATATTTTAATTTCTCGAACAGTGCCCTCTGCTGGATAAAATCATATCTCCATGACAGAAAACAAGCTGTACAAATTGAAAATTCACAATCATCGTTTCTTAGTTGTTCAGATGGAGTTCCTCAAGGCTCAGTATTGGGGCCACTTTTATTTAGCTTGTATGTGAACAACCTGCCAGATGTATGCAAAAAAACAAAAATACAATTATATGCAGACGATACAGTTCTATATGCTCATGCCAAAACAAAAGCTGAAGCAGCTGCAGTTCTGTCTGGAGCCATGGTTCCAATCTTTCAGTGGCTCCAAAGGTCATGCTTACATCTCAATACTAAAAAGACTATGTATGTTTTTTTCACGTCAGCCAACGAGGGAAGAACAACCATCTGTAGTGGTCAATGGGGAGCGATTGGAAGTTGTACAACAATTTAAGTATCTTGGTGTAATCTTTGATTCAAACTTAACTTTTAAAGATCATGTAAAGAAAATATCCAATATTGTTAAATTTAATCTCTCAAATTTTAAACAAATAAGGTCTTCTTTGACTACTGAGGCTGCAAAGGTTTACATGCATTCATTGATTTTTAGTCATATAACTTATTGTCTTACTACATGGTCCCAGACAAACGAAAGCACTTTGAAACCCCTCAAGTCTCTGTTTAAGAGAACCCTGAAAGTTTTAGACAAAAAGCCTCTGCGTTATCATTACTGTGATATTCTAACCAAGTATGGCATAATGGACTTTGAAAGTTATAAAATGTACATGGAGGCCTGTCTCATTTTTAAAATTTTGAATGGGCTGGCCCCTCCCCCCTTGTTAGATTTTATAAGTAAAAAAACAAATGTTGGAATAGGCACCAGGGCTTTAACTCGAGGGGACTGTAATGTTCAAAGGCGCAGGACTAAATTCAGCCAAACTTTGGTGTCAATTAAAGGCACACAGTTATGGAATACGCTGCCACAGCACATTAGGAACTGGGAAAACTACTACCTTCCAAACAGCTCTTAAACAATGGCTAAAATCAAACCAGTCCTGCAGACATTAGTTATTGTTGTTTTTCTGTGACTGTCTTGGAATTTTTAGACTTGCTTTTTATTGTAATAACCTTTGTAAATATTTTTACCTCTACTATTGTGCTATTTCATTGTGTTGTAAATGTAATTGTTGATATTTTTATCCTACCCTAGGACAACAGATGAAATTTAGCTCCTGTGCTAATTCTGGCATATTTATGTTAAAGCAGCTGCTGAAACATTGTTTAATATGCATTGTCCTAATTCAAGGGAAAGGCTTTTCTCCTGTGTGAGTTCTCATGTGTGATTTGAGATTAGATCTGTGACTAAAACTTGTACCACATTCTTTACAAGTAAAAGGCTTTCCTCCTGTGTGAGTTCTCATGTGTATTTTGAGATTAGATATTTGACTAAAACCTTTATCACATTCTTTACAAGAAAAAGGCTTTTCTCCTGTGTGAGTTCTCATGTGTGTTTCGAGATTACATCTGCTACTAAAACTTGTATCACATTTATTGCAAGGGAAAGGTTTTTCTCCTGTGTGAGTTTTCATGTGTGTTTTGAGATTAGATATTTGACTAAAACCTTTATCACATTCTTTGCAAGAAAAAGGCTTTTCTCGTGTGTGAGTTCTCATGTGTATTTTGAGACTAGATCTGTTACTAAAACTGGCATCACATTTATTGCAAGGGAAAGGCTTTTCTCCTGTGTGAGTTCTCATGTGTATTTTGAGATTAGACATTTGAGTAAAACCTTTATCACATTCTTTGCAAGAAAAAGGCTTTTCTCCTGTGTGAGTTCTCATGTGTGTTTTGAGACTAGATATTTGACTAAAACTTGTACCACATTCTTTACAAGTAAAAGGCTTTTCTCCTGTGTGAGTTCTCATGTGTATTTTGAGATTAGATATTTGACTAAAACTTGTACCACATTCTTTACAAGTAAAAGGCTTTTCTCCTGTGTGGGTTCTCATGTGTGTTTTGAGATTAGATATTTGACTAAAACCTTTATCACATTCTTTACAAGTAAAAGGCTTTTCTCCTGTGTGAGTTCTCATGTGTGTTTTGAGTTTTGATTTTTCCCTAAAAACTTTATCACATTCTTTACGAGTAAAAGGCTTTTCTCCTGTGTGAGTTCTCATGTGTATTTTGAGATGAGATTTTTGACTAAAACATTTTTTACATTCTTTACAAGTAACAGGCTTTTCTCCTGTGTGAGTTTTCATGTGAAATGTCAACTGAGGCCGCCCACTAAACTTATAACCAGATTTTTTAGAATCACAATATCTTTCATCAGACCCATTTTGGACATAATTTCTGTCCCTCCTCTTCTTCTGATCTCTGTTCTGTGGGTCTGTCTCTTCATCTGTAGTTGATGTTGATTCTTCACGTTGGTTTCCTTCTTCATCCTGACTATCAGTTACATTAAAGCTCTGCTGATTGTTTAGATCTGCTTCACTGTTCTCATCTTCCTCATAAGTAGGAATCTCCATCAAGGTATCAGTCTCCTGCTTCAGATCAAGTTGCTCTTCATCCACTTCCCCTGGTTCCTCTTTAATCTGTGGAGGTTCTGGTTCCTCCTGTGCCTCTTTAATCAGTGAAGGATCTGATTCTTTCTGTTCCACTCTAAAGTTCCTCTGCTGGTTGCAGAGATCTTCCTCTTCAGTCATCCAATGCTGGGGGAGACCTGCAGGAATACAAACACAAGAAAAAGCCCTTTTATACTTTTAAATTAGTTTGTGTATTGACAAACACCAATAAAAGTCTAAATCTGCTCAGTCAGGAACCTTGTAGTTAAAATTTTTAAATGTAAACTATGAAAAACTGTTCATTCCAGCGACGCTGGATGGGATGCCCATCCGCACCCGGGGCTGGGATCAGTCCTTCCCTGGCTCTGGGACAGGGCGGGGCAACCCTCTTGGGGCCCACGGTCACTCTGGGTGACATCCACCAGGTCTGCAGGGTCTGGGGGGGGGGCTTTGTTGGACCTGTCCTTTGGGGGGCTGTCTGGAAGAGGGCGAGGGCCCACTATAGGTGCGGGACCTTGAAGGTTTGACGGGTCGGGGTCTCCATGATGCAATCGGCGGTCGCCCCGGCTGGCTGCCTCGGTCCCGTCGAAGCCTGACCAGAGTTCTCCCAGGGGCGCGGACCTGGACTTGCTCCGGGGGGCGGCGCTTTCTGGCTTCTCTCTCTCTGTGTGCGGTGGCGGCGCCTCTTTGGATGGGGCCCCTGGGCTGAAGGGACCTGGGCCCTATTCTGGGAGGGGGGGTATTAGGGTGATGGGGGGGGGGGGGTCAGCCTGCATTGCACCTTGGGGGAAGGAGCTACTTGGCAGTGATCCCCCTCCCATGTCTCCGAAGACATGTAGGGCCCTTAGTAAGGGGCGTGCTTGGACATCACTGCCAGCAAGCAGCAGATGTCCTTTAGCGCCCTACCTGCCAATTATAACTGCACCCCCAAATATACATTCCAACATAATCACACACACATGCACACACCCTCACAAACACACACGCACCGATTTGGTTTGGTTTGATTTGGTTTGAAATGGTTTCACAAGGAAGGTGGGACCTTGGACCATCTGTCCCCTACCCCATCCTTGGTAGGGGGTACTGGGCCCTTGGCGATGGCGGACGTGTTCCCTGGGTGCTGGTTTCCTGGGCCCGGCGGTCTTCTCTCTATGCAGGGAGCGGGATCCCTGAGCTTTCTGGCAAGGCCAAGAGCTGGGGATCACATCACAGCTAAGCCGGGGGGGTGTCCGTGTCCCTGTGTTGTGGGGTCTGGTCTTTGCCCCCGGGCGTTGGGCCTCGCCAAATTTCCAAATGTGGACGACCCTGCTCTTGCCATGTTTGCAACACCCCTTGTGTGGACCCCCTCTTCTCCTGGATGTCTTCATCCTGGGCAGGAGCGGCTGGCCCCTTGCCTTGCTCCTTCATGGACCAACCCTGGGCCGGGTGGGTGGCTGCATGGCGCGCGGGCTGGGTCTCCCTTGGGGGGCCCTGGCTCGTACCTGGAGTTGAGGCGGGGGGATGCCCAGAACTCCTGGGTGGTGATGAGGTGCTCATCTGGGGCTGCGGGCACTCTTCTGGGCCGGGGCCCTGTGTTGGGCCCTCGCTGCGTGGCGGGGGGCTGCTCTCTTGGTTGAGCTGGAGCTGCACTCTCTGTCCCCTGCCCCCATGCCTCCCTGCTCTCTGGCTCTGGGGGCCCCGTGGGCGGTCCTGTGGGGGGCTCTGGCTGCCACAGCTGCTGTGGCAGGGGTCTTGGTGTAGGGATGGCTCGGCGCTTCCCCTCCTACTTTTCACCTTCCCTAATGCATTTTTTAGAGGAACATAAACACTCACTTGAGCACAGGTGTTAGTTCACCTTTGCACTAATATTTTGCGTGGTTTAATGAAATATTTCACACTAGTTCAGGGATGGGCAAACTACGGCCCCCGGGCTGGATCCAGCCCACCCCCCATGTTTGGTCAGGCCCACTGAACAATATCAGAGACCCATGTTTTGTTTTGTTTTTATCTACCCACATGATCAAGAAGTGACATTTTCTTCCCCCTTCTGCAGTCTGTGCTCCAACCTGAGTTCCTCTAAAATTCCTGTCAAACAGAACAGAAGACAGTCTTCCCTTTCTACGTTGCAGTTCATCTTTACCGGTATAGCTCATTCTTTTAGAGCGATTATGCTGCGTTTTTTAAAACAGCACCCTGTTCTGTGTCCTGATTGGCAGGAGACCCTGTCAATCAATCTCCTCAGTCCGTGCCGTGTCTCCTGTACGTGGAGCTCTTCATATCTATGGAGTGATATTTCTGCCACCGCTTTCAAAAACGTTTTTTTTGCGTTTGCAAAACACATTTTTTCGTGTGCGTTGTGTCAAATCTCGCTTTTGTCCTATCTTTGATTTTGCTGACTACTTTGAGGGAGACTTAGCGTGATATGACTGCCACTGGCATCGCCAAAAAGAAATTTGCATGCACTTTTTTCCTATCTTTGCTGAGGTAAGTTTCGTTTTGACGTGACCAAGCTGCCATCAAACAGCTGCTGATTGGTCCAGATTCTAACCAATCAAGTGTCTCTGTCTCATATTGACGGTACTCCGAGGCAGACATGGACTTTGGACTTTGTGCCGGTTCTGTTCGTACGGCGTTCTGCCGTTTTCAACGATTCTGGTCCATTTCTCTCAGAGTAAAACCCAGAAGGAGCAGCAGAGCAGCTAAAATCAAACAGAGTTTAGTATTTATTCATGTCAGTGTAGTGATGAACGTGTTTAAAATGTCTGCAGCAGAAAAAAACATGTCCAAACTCTGACTCCGTCCAGCAGGGAAGCAACACTTTTTAAGATTTGTATCTGAACTATTGTTTTATTTTAGTCAAAAATTGTTGAAATATTAAGAGAAAATAGCATTTTTTATGACTAATATTTTTGAACTTTGGACAAACGCTCACAAGTTCTAAAACATAAATGATAATAAAGGTCAAAAAATGCCTCTTCTGTGTTATATACATTGAGTTTACTGTGGTGAGCCATCATTCTTCTGCTTATCTGTTTCTGTTTATCTGATCCCAAACACGTGTGCAGCATTAAATAATATGTGCTTTTAATCTTTTATTGTTTTGTTTTAACAAACAGATCTTAAAGAAAATCACACTTTTCACTAATAATTTGCTCTGCAGGATTCACAGATCACACACAGGCCTGTTGATTTAATGTCAGCAGATAAACTTTACAGTTTCAGGAGATCCTCAGCCATAAATTCACAATCTGACTTAATAAAAATGAACGAATGCTAAAAAAAGAAAGTATGAATTATTGTTAAAATTATATTTAAAAAAATGAAAACGTCTTCATCCAAAAATACAAAAATGAGGGTAAAAAGAGCTGGTTCAGCCTCTGAGCCTCGGCAGCAGACACCATGTTAGATTCATATGGCAATGTGAATGGTTAGAATCTGGACCAATCAGCAGCTGTTTGATGGCAGCTTGGTCACGTCAAACCGAAACTTAATTCAGCAAAGATAGGAAAAAAGTGCATGCAAATTTCTTTTAAGCGATGCCAGTGGCAGTTATATCACGCTAAGTCTCCCTCAAAGTAGTCAGCAAAATCAAAGATAGGACAAAAGCGAGGTTTGACTCAACGCACGCAAAAAAATGTGGCTTCGAAAACGCAAAAAACGTTTGAAACGAAAAAAACAATTTTGAGCAAAAAACTTAGAAAGTTTTGTGTTCAACTTGGTGGTGGCAGAAATATCACTCCATACATATCTACAGAAATCTTTGATCCATCAGATCTTTGTTTTTATTCTAAGACCCTGGACTTTATTTCCATGAAAGTTTGAGATTTCAAACAAGAGAAAAGGATGAAAATGTTCATGTCTGTCTGAGAAAAGTGAATGTAGGCAGTGAGGAGTTTTACTGTCATAAATTTCTGTATTAAGACTCCTTGGATTTCAGCGATCATGGTTATTTTTAGAAAGAAACTCCTGCAATAAAATGGGGGAACTCTGTACTGGTGAAAAGGTACAGCAGATATATGCGTAGCTGCAGCAGAACATGTAGAAATGTTGATAACTTTTTCATAATTATGTCCCCTAAATTGGCAGTGGACGATGTTTGCTGTCAACGACCGGAATGGACGATGATATCGTCGGTGGGTATTTTTTAATTTTCCGTTCTTATCTAATTGCTATTCGTTATTTTACTTTATTTAATTTATTTCCCAACTAATGACTCATCTGTGATGATCCAGAATAAACTGAGGGAAGTGACTTTAACAAAAAAAGTAACAAACAAAATAGAAAGAAGTCCGCTTAGCACTTGATAAGTCAAGTGGACCGGCGGAGTGCGGACTTACAACTTTGTGTTTGATAGGAAGGGGGGGGGGGGGTGCTTTGTTACATGAGCGGTATCAGGGCACCATACTAACTTTTTTCACTAGTAGCACTGTGGCCCCCAACTGAAAATTTTAGGGGCACAACCAGGAAATGTAGGGGCGCATACCGTAAATCAACATGCTAACCAAATCTACTAATTTCCACTGTATTACGAATTTCAAATTCAGTGTCACATTTTATTAACTGTGAAATGACCTAAAGGTTACTACGGTAATCATAGTAAATAAAATACCATACATTCAGAATAAAAAAAAAGTTCTTAGTAACAACGTGATTACCGCAGTAACCGTTCGGTCATTTCACAGATACAAACAATACTTACATGTATGTAAACATTAGGGGATGGAAATTCAAGTTGGCCAAGATGCACAAAAAGCGTGTTTGAGATCACCCAGATGGTCGCAACGCTGTGCAGATCACCTGGTGTGAGACGTATATTTTTGTTTTTGCTCCAACATCACCAGTCAATCAAAACCAGAAAATATCACAAGAAAGGGGTGGGAGCAAGGCGCCAACCTACGCGAACACAGCTGGAAATTTAGTACTGAACTGACTGAAAGCTGCCCTACAGACTACAAAACAATGCATTATGGGACATGTGTCCTGATGGGTTTTTGTAGTTCAGTGATCAATTAAAATAATTCAAAATACCAACTCATTAAAAAAGGCTACATACATTAAAATAATTAACAACATTAAAATAATTATAAAAGACATATCACAAATCACAGATCATACTAAGGGGAAGAGGCATATTAAAAGAAAATTGAATCTTAAGGACAACAACTTCCTGTTCTCCTTCAGTCTCGCTTTAGCTTCGCCTTCATGATTTAGGACTGCGATCCGTCCTGCAGCTCTAGGGGAACAACCTACCGAACTCGGGTCTAAAAGTGTGTGTCATTCTGAGCACAGCAGAGCTCGGATCGTGAGCACACACAGTGGTTTGAGCTTCTAAGCAGAAATGTCGCTCAGTCCTTAGAAACCGTTCAATTACGTGGATTTGTGTTTCCAGTCGTGTCCTGACTAAATAAAGGCTGATGTTATTCCCACATGTTTACGTGCAGCCAGGATGAAGATTGCAGCACCACCCAAAGCTAATGTTGTTAGCCCGTGTTAGCATACTGCTAATCCTGGCTTCATTTCCAGCTCCGTTCTTCAACAGACAAAGCTCTGACCACACGGATTAAAAATAAAATGATGAGCGAAGACGGGCGCTTCATAATAATCGTAACATTATTAAAAGCACATTTAGAAGATCGTCTCGTATATTACCGAGCTGACATGTCAGTGTATATAGCCGCTCGGCGGAACTGATATCCGCTTCCGGTTTTTCAAACCCTACTGCGCATGTGCAAATGATTTATTCCGACTGAAAGTGTGACCCATGTGAACGTTTGTTATATTCTGAAAACGTTTTTCTGGGCCCATGTACACGGTTGGATTCTAATCCGACCATTGATCCAATCAAGCTATTTTTCACGTGTAACTGCGGCTCATAGTGTCTACTCGAAGCGTGGCTGGGGCATGGCATTAAGATGATGTCTCTACATCGGGATGTCAGTCACCCATCACGATGGAAGATGGTATCGTCCATCGGCACAACCCTACTAGGAACCGTGTAGCATAATCACAAACCACCAGGATGTGACCACTGCTGCTCTTAGGTAAAGTACCAACAATGTCCATGGCTATTCTCCTGAATGGTGTGGAAATGATAGGAAGTGGGTGCAGTAATGCTCTGTCTGACTTATGTATAATGACAGTTTTCTGGCAGGTAGGACATGTTGCACAGTACGTCTGAATATCAGTGTACATAGATGGCCATAAAAAACATGAACTAACACGATATGTTTTGCGACGACCCAGGTGACCCACCCATGGGAGTGCGGGTGCTAAGAGCATGATGCCTGAGGTGGTTGGAACAACTAACCGTAGGTGTTCACCTTCAGCTGCACACAGAACATCATCCACAACAATAACCTGCACATTTCCCAAACATGTGTTACTTTCCATCGTCACTTTGCCGAACGAAGGTTTTAAAGTTTGGTCTTCATTTTGTAAAGCTTGAATGTCAGCTGGTATTTCAAATGTTTCTGCTGCGGTTGGGATCTCAGGATCCGGCAACTTAATTTTTTTTTTCAAAGCGTCTCTTGACTTTTTTTTGCATTTCTTTGCTCCCATCAAAGAAACTGTCATCCATGTGTGGAAGACTTTGCTTCCCAGCTTTAGCCTGAGCTCTAGTAAGCATGGGTGCTGACACACTAACAGCTAGCTCAGCTCAGCTTTAGCTTTTTCAGTAGCCTCATTCAATAAGTCCCCCAACATCAACATAGGTAAATCACACCCCAAAATCAAATCAACAAGGCAGGTTCTCTACCACCCCAGCAGTCAAAAGACATGATTGTTCATTTATGGTCACAGTTACATCCGCTTTTGTGTACAAATGTTTGTCGCCATGTATACACACAACATTTGTTTGCCTGCCATAATCAAGTCCACCAAAAGGGATTCAACTCTGTTTGACCATTCATTCATTTTCTTAGCCGTTTTTCCCTTTCGGGGTCACGGGAATAACGGAGCCTGTCCTGGCCACTTGTGGGGGAAGGCAGGGGACAACCTGGATAGGTCGCCAGTCTGTCACAGGGTAGAATGTCCACAATCCATTCACTCTCACAGTCATACCAAGGGACAATTTAGAGTTGCCAATTAACCTATGAGGCATGTTTTGGGAGGAAGCCGGAGACCCCGGAGATAACCCACGCATGCACGGGGAGAACATGCAAACTCCACACAGAAAGGCCCCCCGTTGATGTTGTTTTTCACGTCTAAACCACGTACCTGAACCAGGAGCCTTCTTGCTGTGAGGCAAGAGCACTAGCCACTGCGCCACCGTGCAGCCCTGTTTGACCAAAGAAACAAAACTGCCAGTGTCCAGCATAGCAGTAACCTGCTGTCCATTCACAGTCACAGATTTAAGTGGCTGGAAAATGTCTTTGTCCGTGTGAACAGGTCCTGCTCCTGCAACAGTCTCTGGCCTGGATGCGTAGCAAGTACCTGTGAATTTAGTCTTGCGAATTGGGCATACGGAGGCTTTGTGACCAATCTGCTGGCAATAGTAACATCCACAAACTAGGGGTGTCACGATTTCGACTTTAAATCGAAAACGATCGAAATTAAGTCACAGTCTCGAACTCCAAATTAAAAAATTGAATCGTTGATGCTGCCACGGCCCCATGTTGCGTCCGGTTACTTCCCAAGCGGAAAAAAAACACTCGTCTTGAAGTGCTGTGAGTCAACTCCTCTAACAGCCGCTCAAAAGACAGCATGGCAACTGCAGATGCAGGAGACCCATCGACAGAAATCGAATCCCCTCCTCTTTCACTGAAGTCGCTGGTGTGGAAGTATTTTGGATTTCCACCAGTGAGACATGTTGACAACGTTCGCGTTGTCGAAAAAAAAAAAAAACTCTTTGCAAGCTGTGCTATATATGTGTATATAATATTTACCATATTCTCTCACTGGCGTTACGACTAACATGGCAGGGCATCTCTGCAGGCACCACAAAAACATAGATTTATTTATTTATCTGTTAAACCAGTGCGTCTCAAATAGCGGGGCGCGCCCAGATGCGATGCCGGGGGGCGCGCCCAGCAGCAGCGGTCTTAGGCAAAGATGCGCAAATTTAACGGGGTCGACGGTGACAGCAGCTCAGTGCTTGGTAAAAATCTGTGCCACTGTTTGTTTCTTCTTATCTCTTATATCACAGAGTTTTTAACAGCCTGAAACAGTGAACTGCCGTCCCTGCAGGTGCGCGCTCCCGTCTTCTGTCACACGCCGCTCTCATGTGAGAGAGAATGAAAGGGGAGGGGTGGTGGGATCCGGCTGAGAGTCGGAACGTGCCTTTAGATTCCCCAGCTCATGCTAATAATGTCATTCTATGAACTATTGTAGACATTTTGGTGACGTCTTTATTTTCCATCAATATTTTCTTTGTCTGCCTGTTGTGTAGTTGGTGTCCGTATTTGACATAAAGACAGCAGGTAATGCAGGAAAACAGCTGCACTTTATGAAATCAGAAATAAACAATCATTTAGAATCAGCACAATGTTTTTTACCTGTTTCTTCAGACTAAAATCCTTAAATATATTGGTGCTGCTGTGTTAATGTTTTCAGATCAATTTACATTAATATTATTTATTGATTGAATTATTTTTCTCTGCATCAAATGGTTCAGTTGGTCAAAATGTTTCTAGTTTAAATAAGGACTAACAGATATTTTTATTTTAAGCTTTTCTTCTGTCTTCGCGGTTGTGTGTGTGTCTGTGTGTGTGTGGGGGGGGGGGGGGGGGGGGGGGGCAAAATATTTCCTAGGGGGGGGCCTTGCAAAAAATAATTGAGAAGCACTGTGTTAAACCAACAACTACACAAACTACTCTTCTGTCTTCGTTTGGAATTAAACTTCCAAGCAACTCAACTGGTGCAAATGCGATTACGCGTGCGGTAGGAGTATTCATAGTGGACATGTAACCTTATTCAGCGGTGGAAAACTCGGGTTTTAGGCATTTAATTAGCGTGCTAGAGCCAAGCTACGAATACCCAAGTAGAACGCATATCACAGCTACGGTGATTCCCTCTATGCTCAATAATGTAAAAGAGAAAGTTATTGAAGTTCTCCTTCCATATTCCTCTTTAAGAAGAACTTAAAACTGCAAAACTGTTATAGTTGTCTTGTGTTGTTCTATTATAAAAAATGTTAATGTTTTTGACAACTCAAAGAGAAGCTCTAAATAACATATCCATCTTTAGGAAGAGGATGAAAGAATGAAAAAATACAGTCATCATTCTCAGGAGATAAAGTAGTTATCAGTGTGGTTTATGTTCATCTGTTCAGAAATAGTTTAAGACACTTAGTTGTTCAGAGACTATGGACATGTCTGTTTTATTGTTTTTGTTTAATTTGTTGTGAACTTGAATGTCATCTTTTGTGAAGAAGACTGCACTTATAAAAGAGAAACTTAATGGCAGTTAATTTTAAGTTTTCAATTGACTGAAGATATAAGTTATTGTTACATTATGTTGTTAATAAAAGTTTTACATTTGACAATGTAGTGTGGTACATTGCAAACAAAGGTCAGATATTATATTGCATTAAAGTCTAGTTTAAAAAATGACAATCTGGGCTTTAAAAAGAATAAATGTAAAAATCGAGAATCGAATCGAACAGTGACCTTAGAATCGAAAATGCAATCGAATCGAGGATTTGGAGAATCATAACACCCCAGGGCTCCAGACTGCGACCAATTGGTCGCATTTTGCGACCAAAATTTGAGAGTGTGCGACTGAATTTTACATCCAGTCGCACATGCGCGACCCGTAAATTTACCTCCCCCACCCTACGTATTTTTTTATACATTAAACGTGGAAGGGGCACGTCAATGATCAATTAAATAATCAATGAGACGCGAGCGCACACGCACGCAGGCAGACACACACACTCGCGCACATACTCATGAAACGCGAGCACACACTCGCGGGATGCCCGTCTGTGAGGCGGCCACTGCGTGTGAGAAGAATAGGGAACGTCACTGTAAGTGGCTAAAATGCGTGGAGGGGGAGGGGCCTAGAGACAATCGAGCGCGCTTTAACATCTGTGGGAAGGAAACGGAGACAAATATCATCACAACCTGATATGTGCGTCTGAGCTATGAGTAAGTGAACTATTGATTCATTCTTCCAACCTGCGGCTAGTGTACCAGTGACAGAACTACAGCAGGGGTCTCAAACTCGCGGCCCGCGGGCTATTTGCAGCCCCCAAGATGATATTTTGCGGCCCCCGCCTTAATGTTACTGCAGCCCGTCAGTTTGTATGAATGACACTTTTTCATTGTCGTGCACGGAGACGACCAACCAATCACAGCGGGGTATATGACTCTTGGGGGCAGGACAATGACAGGGCTTGAAAGCAGGACACCTGCTCGTAATTTTCTAAATACATGCAGTCCGTGCTGAACTTTTCTCTGGGTCACACAGAACCGGAGGAAGGCTAAGTTTTGGTTACGGTTACGGCGGCGCATCAAACGGTTTATGCACGGCTGTTACGGCAGCACACCGCTCCCGCGGGAGTCGGGTCCGCTGAGGAGAATAAATGTCCCACACCTACATGCGTGACAGCTAAGGGAGCTTTAACATTAAACACACTCGAGCAAAAACAACATTAGCTTTAGACACACTGAAAATACGTGGGGAAAATGCAACGATAGACGTGCTTCAGATGAACCAGCACCTCGCCTGGAATGTGGGGAGACCAGGCCGGGGGGGGGGGGGGGGGGGGGGGGGGGAATCTGCAGCGAGACTGAAGGACAACAGGAAGCTGGAGTGTCCGTGTTATTATATATTTTACATTTATTTTAATGTTTTGTAATGTATGTAGCCTTTTTTAATCAATAGGTATTTTAAATTATTTTAATTGATCACTCAACTACAAAAACCATTAGGACACATGTCCCATAATGCATTGTTTTGTAGTCATCTGGGCAGCTTTCAGTCAGTTCAGTACTAAATTTCCAGCTGTGTTCGCTCAGGTTGGGGCCTTGATCCCGCCCCTTTCTGGTGACATTTTTGTGATGATTGACAGGTGATGTTGGAGCAAAAACAAATATATGTCTCACACCAGGTGATCTGCACAGCGTTTCGTCCACCTTGGTGATCTAAAACATGCTTATTGTGCATCTTGGTTGCACATATTTGGTGTCACCAAGATGAACTTCCATCCGTTTTGTTTACTATTTGTACGGTCATGACAGTGATGGTGCTGTCAGTTTACCTTGTTGCATCTTCAAAAGTGCAGAATAAAATGTGACACTGAATTTGAAACAGCACATTGTAATTTCTGCATCTATTATTAAAGTATTTATTAATAATACAGGGGAAATTAGTAGATTTGATTTGCATGTTGATTTACGGTATGCGCCCCTCAATTTTCTGGTTGTGCCCCTAAAATTTTCAGTTAGGGGCCACTGTGCTCCTGGTGAAAAAAGTTAGTCTGGAGCCCTGCACCCCTATAAATGAAAATGCAAAATGTTTTTTTTTGCATTGGAAAATGCAGTTTCTATCTGAAAATCCTCATGCTATTCTCTCAGAGCTCTTCTCTACTCTGTAGCTAACACAGCTCCGCTGTTTGTGCTCACAGATCCAGTCTGTCGTCACATCTGTTTCCCTTACACGCCATCACTGTAGCGGCTCCCGGGAAGCGTGCTAACAGCCAACAGAGCCAGCCTGCTCGGGACTCCTGAACCTTATATTTTTTATTTTCATGGAGACAATAATTATAAATCATTTTATTGTTCCCTCTAGGGTTAAAGCGGGACAGCAAGCTTTCAAACTCAGCCAGAGAGAGAGATGGAAAAACCGCTGAAGCGGCCGTTATCAAAGGAGCTGAAGCTGGGATGATGTCATGAACTCAAACTTGGAAACATGATTACCATGTAGAACTCTTCAAAATCACAGAGCTCCAGTACATAGATTAGAGGCATTCCAACAGCCTCCCAGCCCAACGTTGTCCGCTACTATATTTCATGAGAAAAAAAATAAAGGCAGAACCAACCCTAAAACCTTCAATAGCCAATTTTCATCCGCAAATTTAGAACCAAAATCGACCAGATCTGGTAAGACTGTGGATGTGTTGAGGTGCATACTCCCCCCTAGTGTTGAGGTGCATGCTTTGCACCGTCACATTCACTGATGCATCTTCCATCGATGTAGTCAGGGTGCTGCTGCTTATGTCTAAGTAAAGAAGTAGCCAATCACAAATGTGTCTCCGCCTTTTCTGGTTTGATTGACAGACTCATTCTGCTGAAAAAGCTCATTATGAAATAAATAAGTCATTCTGAAAAACAGCAACATGGAATAAAGACAAAGATACTTAGGAAAATATTGATTTGGAGATCTGATTTTCTGAAAAAAGCCATAACATTATAATAATATTCACCATGATTAAAATTAATATTTTAAAATGGTGTTTTAAAATAATGCACAGGTTTCTAAAGCAAAATGACAAATATTTAATAATATAATGACTAATTTAAAATCAGTGTGTAGATTTTTCACAATTTCACGATCTTTTGATATATTGATGAGAGATTTCTTGTGATTGTGTATTTGCATCAGGTCATATTTATTTATTCAATTATGAACGTGCTTTTTTACGTGTGCGTTTTGTTGTTTTGTTGTGTGTGGGAGAATTCAGACTGCGAGCCGTCCCGCCGCTCTGGGTTAGCGGCTGCAGGACTCAGGAGGAACCGTGTTCGAACAGAGCTCGGGCCGCTAGCACACAGAGTGGCTTTGGGGCGGTCTGTGTGAACTTTTCAGAGCAAAAATAAATGTTGCTCAGTCCTTAGAAAGCTGCAGATTGCTGCGTTTCTCGCTCATGGATTTTGTGTCCATCCATCAGGCTAATGATGTTAGCCCGTGTTAGCCTGTCCTAAGCTTTCGTCCATCTTAATTCTTCCACAAAAAAGCACTGACCACACAGATTAAATATAACGATGAGCGAACAGCCACTCCATAATATTCTTAACATTAATAAAAAGCACGTTTGGAAGATCGTCTCGTATGTTACCGAGCTGCTGCATAAATGTCTGTGGCAGCGGTTTGTTTACAACGGGACCTATTTCCTCATCCGGGTGATTTTACACTACTGCGCATGCCCAAATGATTCATTCCGAACGAAAGTGTGAGCCATGGGAACGTTTGTTCTAATCGGAAAAGGGTTTTCTGTGCCCATGTGCACAGGTGAATTTTAACCCGACCATTGATCCCATCAAGATATTCTGCCCATGTAACCGCAGCTAGTGATTAGTCAGGCGGTCTGAGTCACGTTTTTAGGGCAACCAGTTGCCAATCATGATAAGCTAGTTCAAAGTCCACGCCCCCCATCACTGAAAGCTGCTCAGAAGAAGCTGTCAATCAAACATTCGAGGTGGGGCCAGTGGGCACCACACCTTTTACTGAGGCATCTGATTGGTCAGTTTATAACTTGAATAACTAGCAATAAAGAAAAAATATTATGAAAAAAAAAACAAAACAAAGATTAGCAACAAGATATTAAGAAAAATGTTTCACAGCAAGAATGGTAATTCTATCTATTTAGAATGAGTAACAGCTGCATGTTTATCAATAGACGTCTGATGGAGTTTGGCTTCTTAGAGACAGCAGCTACTTCCTATTTGGAACCCGGGGGGGTGGGGGATGGGGGGTGCTCTACTGTCCAGTGATGATATAGTCTATGCTTTTTAGCATAGACCCCTTTTAGACAGCTCCTCGTGGTTTGACTACTAACTAATAAACAGTGTTGGGTTACGAAATAATTAATCCCAACAAAATAATAATCTGATATACACTCGGGTCCATAAATATTGAGACAGGAACAATTCCAACATAAATCACCACAATGGCTTTGAAATGAAACCAACAAGATGTTCATTAACTGCAGACTGTCCGTTTTAATTTGAGGGTATTTACATCCAGATCAGGTGAGCGGTGTAGGAATTAAAACTGTTTGCTTATTTGCCTCCCACTTGTTTAGGAACCAAAAGTAATGGGCCAATTGCCTTCTCAGCTGTTCCATGGTCAGGAGGGTGTTATTCCCTCATTGTCACAATTACAGTGAGCAGATAAAAGGTCCAGAGTTTTGAAGTGTGGTGTAAGCATTTGGAATAAGAGCTGTCACTATCAGTGAACCAAGGCAACATTAGGCTGAAAAACAAAGGAAAACCATCAGAGAGATAGCAAAAATATTAGGTGTGACCACAATGCCTGTTTGGAACATTCTTAAAAAGAAGGAACGCACAGGGGAGCTCAGCAACGCCAAACGACCCGGGAGACCACCGAAAACAACTGTGATAGATGAAGGAATAATTCTGTCCCTGGTGAAGAAAACTCCCTAAACGGAGGGTTTACCACAAGATGTAAAACCTTAGTGAGCCTCAAAAACAGGAAGGCCAGACTAGAGTTTGCCAAACAACATCTAAAACAGTCTTCACAGTTCTGAAACAACATCCTATGGACAGATGAGACCAAGATCAACTTGTACCAGAGTCATGGAAAGAGAAGAGTAGGAAGGAAAGGAACTGCTCATGATCCAAAGCATACAAACTCATCAGTGAAGTATGGTGGTGGTAATGTCATGGCGTGGGCATGTATGGCTGCTAATGGAACTGGTTCTCTTGTATTTACTCATGATGTGACTGCTGACAAAATCAGAAGGATGAGTTCTGAAGTGTTTCAGGCAATATTCTCTATGGAAGCATTTGTGTAGCATAATTAAAAAAACAATACCGGAAATGCTTTTTGATTTTCAAAATTAAGCTGCATTTGTCAACTCAAAATTAAAAAGAAAAAGCAATCCACTAAACCGCTTCTTCTTGTTCTTCTACACCACTCATTTTGTCACTTAATTAAAATGATAATGAAAATGGTATTTGACATTATATTTTCAAACAGTTCTCTTACAAATGTGTAGCAAAATTCAATTAGAAATGTCTAACTTTAAAATTATAATAAATTAAGAGAAATGCTTTTTCATTTTCTACTTAAAAATCGCTTCATCTTTCTCATAATTAAAACAAAAATGCAAAGAGGGGATTGCATTTTTGTTTTAACATCCACCCTGCGAATAGTGTTGCAAAACAACGTATGCGTTACACTCCCGCCCGCTGAATTGAATTAATTTTTTCCTGACGGAAAAATACTTTTTTTTAGCTTCAGCCTTTTCCCGTTTTTGCTGTTTTGCACCTCAGTGGGGCATCAGCAGGCACATCTGAACAGCATGCGTGTCTCACCATGAACCTCGTTTGAGGTTCTTTTCTGCTTTATCCATTGACATCATGTCCCTGTCTGGTAACCTCTGCTTCTTCCTTATCCCGCGCAGTGTTGCCAGATAGATTGACAGCTCTTTCATCCTTCTGCTGCTCTAGAGTGTCCTGACTAACGTGTTATGCTATGACCATATTTAGTGCTCTCTGTGTAGAATACACTGGGAGCGCGGGGAAAAAACCACTCTCAGCTGCAGAGGATGTGAACAGGTGAACAGGTAGAGAGGAAAAGCAGGTAAAGAGGCGGGGGAGGGGCTTTGGCTTTAAACTGTCAGATGGAAACACACGGGCGTCAGATTGAGACGCAGCTTTCCCTGCGTGAGGTGAAGCAGAGACTTTCTCTCGAATGATTCTATGAACTCAAACATGGAAACATGATTATCAAGCAGAACTCTTCAAAATAATAGACCTGATCTCTCCACATTCTTTGTGTCTACCATGCATTGATAAACACATCGCTCCACGTAGCGATCAGACCAGAACTTTAGCTGATAGCTCCGCCCATACGCGACCGCGATATCAGGCTTTAAATAACACAATTTCTAAGAGGCGGGGCGGGGCGCACCCCCAACATCAGGTTAGATGACAGTGGCCATTGGGCGTCTCTACCTGGTGCCTTCACGGACCTTCAGTACATAAGAATCCAACAGTCCGCTGATACATATTCATGAGATATTCATGGCAGCACTGATCCCGCTGAGTTTTTTTTTTTGCCGCCCGCTCCCGCCTGCAGTACAATTCAAACCGCCCAATCCCGCGAGATTTGGGTTGGGTCCCGCGGGACCCGGCGGGACCCAATCCCAATGCAGCCCTCTAGTTGGAAGTCTGATATGCTAATTTTTTTTAAGTTGCTTTTTTTTTAGTTTTAACTAATTTCACAGATTTCAATAAAGGTACCTCAAAAATCAGGCTTTTCACAGCAATTATTATGTTAGATTAAAAATAGATTCATTAAATTACTTAATAACAGGTAATGATTGATTAATTTATCTCATGACAGTTCTAATAACACTGTCATAATTCCATTTTTTTACATTTTAAAATCTATATTTTATAAATAATTGTCTTAACAGAAAAACAGAAATATAAAGTATTTTGTTAAACAGTGAAGTGGCACTTCCGGCTCTCGGAGAAGACGCCACGCAGGCATAGAGCAGCTGCAGTTCTCAACTCTATTTACCGCATAAAAGCGTAAATATTGAGAAAGGCAATTTCTAAACATGCCACCAAGAAGAAACCCAGTGTCTGAGGAATATGAGGACTTGAGGAAGATGCTTGATTTTGTGCTGGAAGAGATCAAAGCTATGAAGATTGGGAGATTCCCAAACCAAATGAAAATAGCCAAAGTGATTCCTATCTATAAGAGTGGAGACAAACACCAATTTACAAACTATAGACCTGTTTCTCTTCTTCCACAATTCTCAAAAATTTTAGAAAAAATATTCAATGATAAATTAGCTTTATTTATTGAAAAACATAACATTATAAATGAAAACCAATATGGTTTTAGAGAAAATAGATCTACCTCATTTCATTGTGGTGAAATAATCAAAGCTCTTTTAATTACAACCAATGAGTGTTATATTGTAATGTGCAATAATGATTTCTGAAAGGGTTGAATTACAACCAATAAGCTCTAGTTTTTGTTTACTTGATCTGCAATGTGTAACAATAATTACTGGTTTAATGTGATAATGTGTTCTAAAGATAATCAATTATTATTACATATCGGTATCGTTACTGTTTACTGAAATCATGAATGAATGTTTTCTGAAGATCATCAATCATTACTAGGCACTGGATTTAGTTACTTCAAGAGAATCTATCGGATCAGAACCGGAGTTAAAACACTGTAAAACTATCAAATGAATGAACTCAGTAGGGGTGGGATTATATAAGCTTGCTTCTTCCCACTCCTTTTCAAGCAATGAATCAAACTCTACTTATACTTCAGTTAATGATCACTGTATTTAATTAAGCAAATGTGATTTAAGTGACATTTTTGTTTTGTTTTCTGTCTTTTTAATCTATGCATTTCATCATTTATGTAATGAGTTTGATAAATATGTGTAATTTTTTTTATTGCTTTGACTACAATGCTTGAAATAAATCAATAAATCAAAAAAATCAATCAAATCAAGTGGAACTTTGTGGTTCTTGTTGGGTTTTGGTCTGGAAGAAACTGGATCAAATGGTTCTTTTAGTGTTAAAGGTTCCAGACTCTTGATCTCCACTGAAGCTATGAGTATGAAATGTCATTCCACAGACAAACCATCAACAAAATGATCCTGATGCTGCTGAGGTTCTTCTGGAAGTGAAGCAAATCTCAGCAGAGATGCAGTTTTTCTAAACTGAAATCACTGACATTAAACAGCCTGAACATTCATGGAGCTGAACTGGACACAGAAAAACCTCCCTGTTGTGTTTCCACCCACCAATGAGGAGCAGTTTGATGAAGATGAAGCTGCACTGGAGGAAGAATCAGTCCAGAAAAGATGGAGAACAATTCTGACACTAAGCAGTTTTTCACTGATGTGTTCAGGTTTGAATCTTTTCTGTCTGCAGATCCATGAGCAGGACCCTGTCTTTGGGTTTTAGCTTGAAATGGAGTTTTGGAAATAGAATCTGTCTGAATGTCTGGAATTGGAGACATGGAGACATCAAAGAGGTTTAGATGGATTTTGGGTTTGACAGAGAAATCTGCTGAAAAGAACTGAACTACAAACTTAGAACCACAGACGACTAAACAGATTGTACTTTTTTATCTGCTAACAATTTTCTCTTTGATCTGTTAAGGTTTCCTGTTTGTCGTTAGCTGGAGGGACTAACTAAGATCATGTGACTTGAAGAATGTTGTGGGCTGCACTGACCAACAATGTCTTCTGTCTTTTCAACTGGAAGGGACAGAAGAGACTCTTCCAGGACACGCTGTTGATGGACTGCATGTTTGGAGAGCTTGAAGCTCAAGATAGAACCGTTGTTGAAGTGAACATACCGATAGTGTGGAGATGAAGATCAGAGTCACACTGACCTGCTGACATGTGAGAGCTGTCCACACTTTGGACATGACTTCTGTCCCTCCTCTTCCTCTGATCTCTGTTCTGTGGGTCTGTCTCTTCATCTGTAGTTGATGTTGATTCTTCATGTTGGTTTCCTTCTTCATCCTGACTATCAGTTACATTAAAGCTTTGTTGATTGTTTAGATCTGCTTCACTGTTCTCATCTTCTTCATATGTAGGAATCTCCATCAAGGTATCAGTCTCCTGCTTCAGATCAAGCTGATCTTCATCCTGACTGATGAAGAGTTCCTCTGGTTCTTCTTTAATCTGTGGAGGTTCTGGTTCCTCCTGTTCCTCTTTAATCTGTGGAGGTTCTGGTTCCTCCTGTTCCTCTTTAATCTGTGGAGGTTCTGGTTCCTCCTGTTCCACTCTGAGGTTCCTCTGCTGGTTACAGAGATCTTCCTCTTCAGTCATCCAATGCTGGGGCAGAACTGCAGGAACACAAACACAACAAGGAGCCTTTTATACGTTTCCAGGACTTTATTTTTTTAAGCAATAAAACAATCAATAAAAACATCAATAAACTCTGTGATCATTCGAGAAAATGTCTGAGGACCAGAAGAGAGAAATTGAAATAAATATGCAGAGATGAATAATAACGTGTTACAATTACTCAAGTAACTTTATGTTGAATTGTTCTTGTGAGAGTAAGACAAGGCAATTTTATTTGTATAGCACAATTAGTACACAAAGGAAAACAGGAAAATGACTGGTTTATCGCCCGGGGAGTAAGTTAGTGTAGAACCACCACTGAGTGACAGACGGGTCCCCAAAAAGAAAAGCATGAAGCTCAAAGGTCTTCTCTGTTTCTTTGATGAAGGTGACATACCTATGTGGTGGAGCTGCAGCTGTGGTTTCCAGATGACATCCAGCAGTCTGCGCTGACGACAGAGCTCCTGCTCGTACTGGACGATGGTTCCTTCACAGAGTCTGCAGATTTCTTCAGCAGCAGCAGCTAGTCGCTCGTTGATCAACTCTCTCAGAGACTGAAGGGAAGACATGGTTCCCTCAGCAGCAGAAAGTTGTTCTCTGACAGAACCTTCCTGAGGTTCTGAAGACATGGTTCCTGCTCCGATCTTCAGCTCCAACTCCCACAAACACCGCCGTCCTCTTCACTGCAGCTCCGATCGATCATCTGCTAGTCTCACAATCACAGCAATCCACGTTGTCTTTCCGTTCAACACTTCTTCACTCATTTACGACACTTTGGAAAATGCTGAGAGTTCCACACGAACCACGTATCGTCCTTTCTGTCCAAAAACCTCACAAACGTCCCAACAAAACACTACTGTCCTCTCAACACAAGCTAACGCTGCTAGCCTGCTAACAAGCGCCTCGTGCTGTTCTTCTTCTTTGTTTGGCTAACAGCGTCACGGTGCTTTAGCGCCACCAGCTGGTGTGGAGTGTTGTCTGTCGCTCACATAATGAAGGCGGCATAAAATCGGTTCTTTTCTGAACTTTACTGGCAAATAAAAGAGACAGTGGCAGTTTTCATTAACAAAATTGTGGTGTGACTAATCTTTTTCGACCAGAAAAAGAGCAGCCTAAAAGTAGAAAGGGGAACAGGGCGTGACTTCCGGTTCCGGCTAATGACGTAGTCGCCATTTTGTCGTCTGCAGCCAAAGTCTTCTTGGGCTTATTTAACCCAAAGAAAACGAAGAGTAATATTTTTCCTGGACAACTCATATCCTCACGAACTGAAATATGCAATAATCTTATAATTATGACATAAACTATTGGTAGGAAAAAAAAACGTCAAGTATTTTCAGGGTTTTTGAAAAAAAAAAAGTTTAAATATTATATTATAAATAAATATATTCAACCAATTTCCCACATATGGGATCAATAAAGTAATCCTGATTCTGATTATCCATCCAATTTACTTTCTGCATTGACTTTGTTTATTTTGAGTGTCATCAAATTTTGAACAATTTTAAAATTAAAAACATAATAATAGAGGTGGATCTTTAATTCTAACAAAAATTGTTTTTGCTTTTTTTTTATACTTCCAAATTAAAATAAATAGAAATTATTAATAAAAATATTATTTTGTTTGTTTAACCCACAAGGGTTTTCCTCTTTTAACTCAGTACATTTTTTTTTTAGATATATACATGTAAACACCATAAATGCTCAAGTGTGTCAGAGGAAAACTAATTAGGAATAGTAAATAATAACAACAATGATAATAATAACAATAATATAATAAAACATTAGAGCCAAAGAAAGTGGTCTGAGAAGAAGCAGCTCTGAAGCTCTGCAGCTTCAGGACTCATGAGGAGGACCACACTGCAGCGCCTCCTGCTGGAGCATCAGAGAGTCTGCAGACAGAAGATCCTTCCAACAGCAAAGAGGTCTGCAGGAGCTCTTTCCACCACCAGCAACAACCTGAACCAAGCAGGACCTACAAGAAGTTCAGCCACTAAACTTCCACAACTCTGTCATTTCCTTTCAGAAGCTCTGAGCTCCTGAGTCTGCAGAGATGCTGAGCTCCTCAGCTGCTGCAGCTCCCACAGTCACATGAAGGTCTGCAGCTGCAGCAGTCTGGTGCTGTTTTCCAGTCAGTGTTCTTCATAGATTCTAAAATACTCACGCACGTCCTTCTCCATATTCGGCCAGAAGAACCTCTTCCTGATGAGATTGAGGGTGCGGTAGATGCCTCCATGACAGGCTATATGGGAATTGTGGCCCCAAACTAGCACGTCTGACCTGAGAGAGGTGGGAACGTAAAGGATGCTGTTAGGACAGGGATCATGGTCGGTTTCCTCACCTTGGGCATTAATGACCCTGTTAAAGCTGGTTCTCGAGCAGTCTGGAGAGAACCAAACGGACATGGTTTTCATGCTGCACAGGATCAGGTGAGAATATCAAGATGGGCAGGCAGGCAATATCAGGCAGGAGTTCAATGGCACAGTCATAAGGTCTGTGCGGTGGTAAAGAATTAGCTTCGAGTTTACTGAAAACGGTTTTAAACTCATGACAGCACGGGGGTACTGACAAAAGATCAATAATGTAGTTACGTTGACAGTGGAAGGTACAGTAGGCATAGCTGAACGAAGGCAATTAGCAAGACAAAAAGCACTCCAGGTAACCACACGGTGAGAGGCCCAGTCCAAACGTGGGTTGTGCAGCTTAAGCCAAGAATAACCTAAAACCACTGGGTTTTGAGGAGCGTGCGTGACATAGAATTGTATAAACTCGTGGCGATTGCCAGAGGAAACGAGCTGAATAGGTCTAGTGCGGTGAGTGATGACAGCAAGGTGCTGACCCCCCAACCCTGTGGTTTTAACTTGGTTTTCTAAAGGTCCCATGGGCAGCGACAGTGATTTCACTAAATCAGAATCAATAAGACTTTGTTCGGCCCCGGAATCAACTAAAGCATGGATTTTAGTGACAGCGGGCTTGAAACATAGCTTGAAAGGAACATAGAAAAAGTTCTTGGACGTGGGAAAAGCAAGGCAAGGAAAAACAAACATGTTTATACACTACATATCTATTTTTAAAAGCATATCCTTGTTTGTTTTTTCTTTTTTAAATAACAGATTTTACTGAACTTTTCTACACGATAAGCTTCACACAAAGTTTCCCTTTGTTTTTGAAAAAAATGTCAGCAGTTCATGTCTTCAAAATTTAAAGTTGCTTGAAAATAGCCACGGTGAATTTTAGGAGTTTAAATATTAATTCAAATAAGTATGCATTCCAAAACGTAAAATAGAACCTTGTTTTCTCTGCATCTTTTGATGGATTATTGATACACCCTTCATCCTGTTCCTCTCCAGCGCGTCAAAAAATCGCACGTATACGTGCATCACACCAACAGGACACGCTTTTGCTCCAGTTGTGGTTTTTACACATAATAACGAAGATAACTAGTTGGCATGGCTTCTTATGTTATGATGATGCTAATACTAAAATATTTTTCACTCACTTGGTCGTGAATGCTATCAACATAAAGTTCTGCATTAACTATTTGATGTTGAGACCTAATAAATTGTAAATAATCGTGCTCAACTCGTCATTTCTGTAGGGTAAAAGTATACGCTATGATTAGCTTAGGATAAAGGCATGAATCGAGGTGTACTTTGTAATATTTTATATACGTTTATCCTACTGCACTCGAATGCATCTCTTTTACGGTAAAGATGTATTGACAATAAGAATAATGCATTATGGGATATGAACGAAGCACGAAGCCTTCTGTTAAAAGCGATTGCTACCCGTTATGTTAATAAACGTTAACACAAGTTAACGTTTAAGTTAACACAGCACGTCCGTACTGAAGAGAGTTATTCTCTGCAACTCTAAAACACAACATAATGTAACGACCCAGAGTTTGGACAGAGCTGCGGGTGGCCGGCGCCCCCCTCTTTCTGCTAGTTGCTGGACCACAGTGTATGTCAATCAGCGGTGGGCTGGTGACTGATGGGGGAGAGGGGGCGGGGTCTACCTGTGGGTGTGTGTGTGTGTGTGTGCGTGTGCGATCGTTGAACGTTCTTGCTGGAGTTAGAAGATGCTGGCTGTGCCTGTTGGTTCGTGCTGTAACTGTTCTGATATACAGAAACCTTTATAAAAAGATGTTTGACAACCGCCCGCCCAAGGAGCTTCCTTGCACCTACTACAATACTTAAGTTAACAAGGTCTTGGTCTCAGGTCTATGCAGTACACAGCAGGCTCATTCAGTAACAAAAAACTAAATTAAATCAATATGAAACTCACGTAAACTATGTTTTTCAAAAGTATAACTTACTTTGTCATTCCTCATGGTGGAAATTCTGTCCTCCGACACATTTCTATCCCTTAAAAAGGAATAAAGAGGCTCCCGCTGATTCTCCATCTTCTCCTTCAGTTCCCTCAAGACAAGAATGAAATATCCCGCGAGAAGGTGACGTTTTACTGTAAACAACTATTTCGTTATAACGTGATACGTTTCTCGTTATAACGAGAAACTGTTCCAAAAAATATTTTTCCCCGGTGGCAGTTCAGCGTTTCCGTAAACGTACAACATTTTATGTATTTATTTTTGTCAGGTTGTGTCATTGGAGTTTAAATTATTTTAAATTGAAAATGAAAATCATCCTACAGTTTTTTTTGTGCCTCTTTTCTACATCGGAACTCAAATAATTTATAATTTAATGAGCAGTACTTCTATTTTCATTTTCTGTCTTTCATTCAATTAATAGCAATTTTTTCATGTAAAAAAATAAAAAGGAAATCTTTGGACAGCGCCCGTCTTCGAACTCGCTCAAACAGCTGACCGTAACCTCGTGACTAAAAATGGATCATTTTTTTCCAAAAAACATGAAAGGACGTGACGTCCCTTTTCCTACCACTGGTTTATGTCATCATTTTCACATTATTTCATATTTAAGTTCGTGAGGACTGGCGTTGTCCAGGAAATATGTAACTCTTCTTCTTTGTTTAAATATGCGCAAGAAGACCTGGCTGCAGACAACAAAATGGCGCCGTAACATCATTAGCCGGAAGTTCATGTCCTGTTCCCCCTTCTCCATTTTTGTCGAAAAGTTCTTTTTCTTGTCGAAATAGACAAGTCACACCAAACTATTGTTAATAAAAGCCACCCGTTTCTCCTTTATTTGCCAGTAAAGTTGAACTAAATGCCTTTTTTTTTACCGCCCTCGACATGATAATGTGAGCGACAGACAACACTCCAGACCAGCTGGTGGCGCTAAAGCACCATGACGCTGTTAGCCAAAAAAAAGAGGAAGAACGGCACGAGGCGCTAGCAGCGTTAGCTTGTTAGCAGGCTAGCAGCGTTAGCTTGTGTTGAGAGGTCGGTGGTGTTTTGTTGGGACGTTTGTGAGGTTTTTGGACAGAAAGGACGATACGTGGTTCGTGTGGAACTCTCAGCATTTTCCAAAGTGTCGTAAATGAGTGAAGAAGTGTTGAACGGAAAGACAACGTGGATTGCTGTGATTGTGAGACTAGCAGATGATCGATCGGAGCTGCAGTGAAGAGGACGGCGGTGTTTGTGGGAGTTGGAGCTGAAGATCGGAGCAGGAACCATGTCTTCCCTTCAGTCTCTGAGAGAGTTGATCAGCGAGCGACTAGCTGCTGCTGCTGAAGAAATCTGCAGACTCTGTGAAGGAACCATCGTCCAGTACGAGCAGGAGCTCTGTCGTCAGCGCAGACTGCTGGATGTCATCTGGAAACCACAGCTTAAGCTCCACCCCATAGGTATGTGACCTTCTACAAAGAAAGAGAGAATCCCTTCATCGCTCACTGATTTCTCCTTCAGATTTGGGGTTTATTGAGTCTTTTTCAGCAGCTGATTCTTCTCTCGGGTTTCTTGACTTGGTGTATGTCACTGTCAGGGTTTTGACTTTTCCCTAACAAAGACAAGAACTACACAGGAGATGATAATATTTGTTAGACTTCTGCAGAAGCCCGTCTGTCACAGCGCAAAGCTGTCAAAAAGGAGTTCTGCCTTCCCAGTGTATCCAGTCTGGTATTTTGGTGGCCAGGGTTGATTGATAACATTTAGTCAGGCAGTACAGGAACATTATATTCTTGTATAGTCAGGACTTATCATGTAATTGGATTCTGACTGAAACAAAGAACTGAGACAAACATATTATGGTGTAATAGCGTTTAAGCAATGATAATTACGTAAACCATAACATTGGATGACCTAAATATAGCAGCAGAAGCTGTCATTGTTTCATTGTCATTGTGTCATTGTTCCCGGGTTCTGTTCTATGATCCTCTATGATTAAGAATAAAACAGGATAGTAAAAAAGTAGAAGCATTAGTAGAAATGTTTTCTGATTTGTGGAAACTATAGAAAGAGACATATAAGAATGATCCTTGTGGTGGACCGAGCAGTAAAAGACAAGGACAGCAAAATAGTTTTATAAAAAAGTTTTCTAATTTATTTTACAAAGGTATAGATGGGCAAAAATGGGCCCTTAAAAGAGGTCAAAGTAACAAAATTAACTCAAGCTTTTAAATGTAACAGAGGACAACTGAACAGACAAACAAACTTAATCAAACTGACCTACCTAATTGGAAACACAAGGGAACATATATAGTGGCTGATCAAACCAACTAGACACACAAGGGGAAACTTAAAATGACTAAGACAAAATACATCAAACAAACTTAACTAAAGTCCAACCTATGGTAAATTAACATACCCAAATGAATGAAAATAAAGATCATAGTTCCTTGTCCACTGGGTGATGGTTCAGTCCAATTAGCTGCCTGCTGAATACAAGGCCTCTGCTGACTGGGATGCATTCTTGTGTCAGGCCTGACTTGATTTTTCCAGCAGCAGATGGCAGCAGCAGCAACAATGGTTCCCCTTAGCACTGGTAACTCAAACAAACCATCAAATTATAAAAAAAGTAAACTGAAGCATGCTAATAAATGTTATCAAATGTGTGTGTTATGTTTGAAAAAGAAATCCAAAGGTATAATGCAAAAATAAAGTGAACAGATATGTAGGGTGTGGTGCAGGATGTTACTGCCCTGATGGGGTGGCAGCATAGGCAGCCACCACAATCCTACAAAGCTAAATGGTGCAGACATATGTTTAAAATTTTATCACAGAAAATACTCCTGTGTTAAAAAGAAATACACAATAGGTCATGATTTCATACAAAAATGATCACTGTAAGCCTGAACAAGTTAAAAAACGGAAGATTTTAATTTTATTCCGTTAGAACCGGGGTTGGCGAACACGCGGCTCTCGGCTAATAAGCATGCGGCTCTTTGCGTCTCATCATATTGTAGCAACCCGGGGGTTAGCCCCGCCCTCAGCCCCTAAGACTCATGGGAAGTTGGGAATTGTGGGTGTAAAGTTCCTCACCATGAGTGAGGGGGCTATGAGCAGAAGTCATATCCATGCTGTTTGGCTGATGGGGGCGTGTTCAAGTAAATGGACATTGAAACTGGAAAGGAAAGTATGACATCTGCAGTGTTAGAAATAAGGGGGAAAAAATGGGTGTCCTCTGGACAACCTGGCAAGTAAACTTGGTTGTCTTCCCCAATTTTTGGTTGTCCTTTGATACCAATATTCAACAACGAAACCTACTCAGATATTAGTACTTACATCTTTATTTCTTCTATACATCTAATATCAACTGCTTCTTATGATGGACATTTAAAAAACTCTTTAAATATAAAAAATAAAAATTTTACTAAATATTGAAGCATCTGGTACACAAAGTATTGCCAAAAACTTGAAACTAATATCTTTATAACTAGTATCTTTACACAGATTTAAATATATAAGTTCTTTTTTTTCTTTGGTTTTGATAATTGTTGCTTAAAGAATATAAAATACAAAGACTGTTGAAAAAATTTAGAATATCATATCAATCCCATGGAAAAAGGTTTTTTTCAGCTCATGTCAGTCTGTTCTGTTATGACTGAAAGTTATAGTGTTTCATGAATGTGTTTTAAATCTATTTAGGGCTGATTATTTTGTACGTGTTTTTAGAGACCTCTAGCGGTCGCGCCAGGTACTGTTCAACACATGTATTTGAAAAATCTTTATTGAAAAGTGCACATGTAGAAACAGAAAGGATTCGCTAGCATGCATGCACTTCATTGTTCAGTGGAAAAAATTTGCTGCATATGTCTCCATTCAGAGGTTGCCAAAAACTAACTCTTGAAACTTGAAAAATAGTGGAAAAATACCAAAATGTTGAATAAAAGACCAGGTTGTCACGCGGACAACCATCAGGTTCATTTTGGTTGTCTTCCGTGAAATCTGGTTGTCTCAGACAACCGGATAACCGCTTATTTCGAACGCTGCATCTGCCTTTATCCCCTCTCTCAGAATGTACAGAGTCATGCGGTGAATGGGTCAACAAAAATCTCTAACAACTGTGCCTCATTTCATATTTTTTTTTTCCCCTTTAGGACTACACTCAAATCCATCAGAGGGTAGGGATGGGTATCGTTAAGGTGGCAACGGTACTACTACTCTTTTCGATACTGCTTATCGATCCGGTATTTTAACGGTACTCTTATCGATACTTTTTGAGGACGAAAAATAAATAAATAACAAATTAAGAACATAAAGTGTTTTATTTCCTCATTATGCAACAACATTGTTTTTTTTAACAAAACATTTTACTTTATACATGAGAATGTTCCAGACAAGATATTCATTTAATTATTTATTCTAATTATTTTTATTCTTTATGAGCGTGATGTTTCCTTTGATCTTTTGTCCATTTTCCACAACCTTGAATAGACTTTTCTGTCTGTCAAACACCAGAGTTAGGATTGAGTGAGATGATGGAAATAAATTCACTTTGATGCAGACTCCTATCTATTTATTTATTTATTTTTCTTTAAATCCAGTAAACCCAATAAATTATATTAATGTTACGGATAACAACTATCATTAGTTATTAATTATTATTAAGTATTAGGAAGCAGCTGATAGTTTGTTGCGGGTCTTGAATCATAAGCGGTGAATCTAAGCCCCGCCTCTCTACCTGTTTGTTTTGTGAAGAACACGCCGCCCCAGCATGTTCTACACAAACAGCGCAACATATGGTCATCGTAGCAGCAAGGTGACAGGATGGTAGGGGCTCCTTGACGCAAACTTCATTAATTTTACGCAGAAACGGGTGTTCTTAGTCTAGGGCACTCATGTGTCCCCTATGAGATCACCACTCACTGTGTGTGCGCTGCCTTGTCTTGTGTGTGTGCGCGCGTGGCGCGTGCTGTCTGAACAACAGCCCCGCCCCCGTGCACACAAATAGACAGACAGAGCTCTCCTCTTCAACGAGAATACCGAAATTATTGTCATCATTAATTAACGGAAAACTGACTGGCTTGGTGAGTTAAATATGGCAGATAACGCTTGTGGGACACAAACAAAAAAAAAAGAAAAAGTAACTTCTCCAGTACCGATAGCAGAACCGTTCAGGTCAGATCTTAACGATACTGCGGTCTTGAAGAATGTGGCCCCGGGGCTGGTTCAATACCAGGGCACGGTACCCATCCCTATACAGAGGGTATTAAGAGTAAAAAATTATAAGAGTAAATTGGCACTGTGTGTGTTTTGATTCTGCTCCCACACAAGTGACTGCCAATCATTTGCGCAAGTTACGCCCAATGCCAGAAAAAATTACTAAAAATTTGATGTGTGTGCAGACTGTTACCCTCTTGGTCAAAATGGCAAAATTCAGAGAATAAAGATAAACATAGGACATTTCTGAAAGAATTGGAAGATTCTTACTTTTTTACTGAACTGAATGACAAGTCACTATGGCCGCATTTACACTGCAAGTCTTGATGCTCATATCCGATTTTCTGACTATATCCGATTTTTTTGATGACCTGCTTACATCATGTTTTAAAAGTAACCCGTATCCGATTTTTGCATTTACACTATACAATGCTGAAACTGTCAAACGTAGACGTTCTGAGGACAACGTAACGTAGCAGCATTTCCGCCTTCCATGGACCTGAGCACTGACCGCACGGATTTAAAAAATTATGAGCGAGCAGGCCCTTAATAATAATCATAACAGTAATAAAAGCACATTAGAAGATGCGTGTTGGTCCAAATGGCAAACGTTTAGCATGGAGAACCCCCCCACACCCCTTGTGTGTGTGTGTGTGTTTTTGTGTGACTGCGGCTGTCATGGAGCCAACGCAGTGACGGAGGGAGGCGTTGCCTTAGGCACTTCTGGATAAGGCAGGAGAGGGGATGCGCGGTAGAGGAAAAAGGAGGGCTGCTCGGCCGGCTTATGAGCTCTCTCTGAGTTTTGAATGAGGAAGTGTTTGCAGACGTTGTGCTGGACTAACAGCTTGATCCAAGCAAAGAAATAAACAGCTTCTAGCCTGTTCCAGAGCAACTGTGTCCCGCTTGATTAGTTTCCGTTTGCGTCCCGACCGGGACCGGACCAGAAATAACAGCTGTTTCCCAGTACGGTCTGAAGCCTGAGACTGAAAGGTAAAACGCTGATGGGGCTCCAGCTGTCCTCGAACAGCTAAATCAGCGCACAAAAGCACCTTAAAAAGTCATGTGATCTCAGTTGGTGGTGTCCTGAGTTGACGTCACTGATGTACGACTCGCATTTACTGGGGAATATCCGATCTGTCTGCTTACATGGCACACGCAAATGCACGCATCCGATTTATTTCCACATATGAATGAGGCCTCTATCCGATCTGAGAAAATCGGAATCCATGCGCTTTCGTCCACGTTACACGTTCACCGGTCATATCCGATCTGTGCCACATGAGAGGAAAAAATCGGAATTGGGTCACTTGAACCATGCAGTGTAAATGTGGCCTATGTTTCTTATTATGAGATTTTGGAAGCAGTAAAGTTGTTCATGGCAGAAAAGAACAAAACGTATCCCGGGGAAAATGAAAAACTCTTCCTGATCTGACACAAAGGCTACGTTCACGCCGCAGGCTGAAACAACCCAATTCCGAATGTTTTTGGTTTTTTTTGTTGCTCCTATGCGACATGTATCTGATCTTTTCATGACAGTCTGAACCACACAGATCAGATCTTTTCAAACACGACCCAGGACACTTGGGTATGTGGTCCTGAGTCCGATACGTATCCGATCTTTTGAAATGCAACCTCCGTTACGCCACATGAATTCGACCCATACATCATTGATGTGCTACAAACGTCATCATTCTGAGTTGAAGTAGGCAGGAACGAGAACATAAACATCAACCCTGGCAGACGATGCTGCTGAGACCAGTCAGTGGAAGGGAAGCGAGGACACCGATTTGATTAATATTTGGGGTGATCACTCTATTCAGGCCAAACTCGAGGGCTCTTATCACAACCGGGCATTTTTTGAAAACATTTCCAGCGAAATGGCCGAGCGTGGTGTTGAACCTTCCCCGCAATGACTTTTTTCCCTTTCCGACTGTGATCAGAAGCGCAGGGGACCGAAGGCGGATCTTTCTTCGGGGTTCACTTCCACGTTCTGACCCTCAGATTCTCGAGAGCGGGTTAATAAAGAGTCAATAATAGAGGGCTGCATTGAGTCCTGCCGGGTCCTACAAGACCCAATGCAAATCTCACGGGAGTGGGCGGTTTAAATTGTGCTACGGGCGGCAAAAAAAAAAAAAAACCTGCGGGATCAGTATTGCAGTGTTGCTAGATTGGGCAGTTTTCTCATGAATATATAATAGCGGATGACGTTAGACTATGCAGCTTTTGGAATCTTATGTACTGAAGCTCCGTGAAAGCACCAGGTAGAGATGCCTAATGGGCTCTGTCATCAAGCCTGTTGTTGGGAGTGTGCAACGCCCCACCTCTTAGAAAGTGTGTTCTTTAAAGTTTGAAGTTTTAAGGCTAAGCTGCATTGATGTGTGTATTGAGGGTGGACACTTTCCATGAAATAAACACACACTGTAAACCCTAACAGTTGTATTGGCTCATAACTATTAAGGTTACCCAACTTAAATGTCATTTTGTAGTTGATTCAACTAGAAAGTATTAAGCTCTATCAACATTTTTTCAAATTTAACTTAACAGTGCTCAATATTTTAAAGCTTATTTGTATCTAGCACTCAAAAATTTTAAGAACCCTGAAGTAGCGTCATGACGTCATCACGTTCTGGTGGGAGGGTCTTTCGTTTTCTCAACGTTAGCTCAGGTGGCCATGTTGGATTTGCCGAATGCGAGTATGCGACGTTTGAAATTGAAAATGGAGCATTTTATTTTTCTGCAATGCGTTGCACTTTTGCCCCGCTTCAAGACGCCCCAACCTCGATTTTTTTCCATCCGCCTCATCGCTGATGTTTTCCTCAGTGGCGCCGTCTTGTCTTCAGCCCTGATTTAATTTGGTAAGTTGTATTGTTCATGGTTTACTTTATTTCGAATGAAATGCTTTAATAATGTTCTTATACTACCGTAAATGTGCTTTACTGTTTAAACATACGTGTGTTACGATCTTTTTAGAGCTTAATGTGACAAATGTACATTAGTTCGTCATAGCAGACGTATGGTGAGCCAAACCCAAAATGCGTTTCTGCCCGCAAGTTTAAGTTACGACAGTGATGAGTTTTTTTCACAGGTAGGAATGATCTGTTATGCTGCAATCACACTAAACGTGATCCTCGTGTGAAATTCGCGTTGGAGGCCTTTGTTAGTGGCTAAAGTTTGCTGCTGGACACATGTCCAAAAATGTCACTCAAAGGCTCTAACGGTTGTGTGGGAGGAGCTACCGCCAAAAGTTTTAAGCCTGGTGGCTACATGGAAGCTTTGGGTTGTGAATGCAGCTTTAAGCTTTTATAAATCACCGATCTCCATTATAAAAAGGGTTTTTGTAAAAATAAATTAATCAACGTGCTCGTGTTGTGTTCAGGTACCCAACTACAGAGTGTTCAGTGTTTCATCTCCAGGCAGACGCCAAGGCCAGCAAGGTAACTTGTCTCCTGATCAGTTATTTGTCTAGAGCTATTTAGAAAAAAAATGCAATAGTTTGTGTAGTGCAATAAATGTTTTGATCAGAATATAATTGAAACATTTTTCTTTACCATTGAAAAATCTCATTTGGTCTTTTTTCAGATACTGAACTTCACCAGAAAGTCACCATTTCACCAGAAATGAGGTGTCAGTGGGTGAGTTTTATACTTATTTAATATATTCATCCTGAACTATTACCATTATTAGATTTATACGGCAGCATGGAAACATTTATGCACATTTTAACTAGCCAAAGGTCTAAATAGAGTTGAAATTATTTACAATTTAACCAAACATATTTAGATTGCAGGCTGAAGGTGGCACAATTGAATGGAGGTGCAAGTTGTGTTCTGCTACTTGAGCACTGTGCAGTACTACATATAATACTGCAGTACTACATAGCCAATATTCCAAGGTGTTTCCACTGCCATGTATGTGGAGACACTTTGGAATACAATAATACAATAATGTTGCATTAGCACCATTCCATCATTTGAAACCAAGAAAACTCATCTGTCAAGATCTGAAATGGATTTATGTAGAGTAGATGCAGTCAGAGGAAATTGTGCAGTTTTTACATGTTTGTGCATCTTAAAGCTGCCTTTTTCTGAGACTAAGTTTACCAAAACAGACAGGAACTGGCCAGCTTGGTTAGGATTTATGACCTGCAGGTGAATTTCTAATGTGCATAATTAAAAAAACGGATAACAAATCATTTGTAAACAGCTGTAAGAAGCCAAGGTGTAACTTGCCTTAAAAATGACTTTGGGTCTTTGGCCTGAAGTGGATCAAGCCATAAACACTGTATTGTACTCTCACTAGAAATAAACATCTAGAAAAGGTATCATTTTATTATTTCTTAAAGTTCCTTAAATAAATATTGGAAGTGTTTGCTCTGCATTTGTTTCAATGGTAATGGATATTTCTTTTTATTCTTTTAGGACCAGCGTGATGTGAACATGAGACGGGCACATGTCCTCCATGGACTTCCTGTTTATCTGCATGAAGATGCCTCCAACTTCTTCAAGACCTGTGCTGTAAGTGTGCATGACTCCCTGTCAATGCTTTTCTCTAATCCTTTAATATTGATTGAGATTTTATTGAGTGACATAATAAATAGGCAATTGTTTGTAGTTTGTAAACTGAGTAATATTTTTAAATGGTTTTAAGAATGAGACTGAAGATGAAAGGCGAACATCAGGGACTCCTGATTGGAGGGAGCGGGAACCTTTTCGTTTACCTTTTCTGCTCCTGATCCATCATTATATGAATAAAGAAAAATGAAGCTTTAGTCTTAAATTATTTTATAAATGTCCTCACTTTTCAGAAATATGCTAAAGAACTTTTTAAAAACACAATTTTAATTGGAGTTGGTCCTTAAAGCATCACAGCCAGTTGATTAAAAGCTAACAGAATGTTAGCATGAAAAGATTCACATTGACAGGTGGCAGGAATGTCAGTTTTGGACATTAGTGTGATGAATATCTTTGTGGGTCTGAACTCATCTGTGTTTTTTGTTTTGTATTTTCCAGAATACCAGACCTCACAGACACTGCTGTGGGTATCTTCTCAATTGTCGTGGTGACCCTCCTGATGCAGCCGTCAGTGGTCCCACAGATCTGGCTGACTAATCTCTTCTACTCTTTGGGGACATCTATGCTCTGGACCTACAGCACCCCAAAAAACTTGAACTTGACTTCATATTTATTCAGAACGCTGTCATGAGCCGTGAGGACAACAAACCACTGAAAGGACATTTATTGACGCTGAAGACTGTTTCGTTGAGTGAGTCTTCCAGAATGGAATATTTGTTGGTTTAAGTGTTATGCTACTAATGTTTTTGTTGTGATCATTTGCTTTTTCTGCCGTACACTACAAAACCAACACTTTTTGTCAATATGTTGTGTGGCACTCTTATAATGCAGTTTTATTTCACTGATTGTTTCTTCGTCCTCTTAATATTTGTGCTTTTTTTTTAAAAGAGCAATTAAAAAAAGTGTATTAAGCAATCACTATTGTGTGACTTTCATGTTTGTTGGTTTTTATCAATGTTAGCTTTTAAAATGTTGTTGTGGGGCAGTATCAATACCTCTGTTTAGAATACATTTCAAGTAGAAACATTTTAAGCTGAAGAATTTTTAATATTTTCAATGCTACACATTTAATGAGTTAGAGAATTTATAAAACATTTGAGTGAATTTTACATATTTTATGAGTTGAGTAATACTATAAAAATATAGTTAGTTAAAGTGTTTTTTTTTAGTTGGAAAAAATTAAAAACTTTGAGTAAATAATCGCTCTTTTATAAGTTGAGGAATCTTAATATTTTTAATATGAAATAATACAAATTTAAGCCAACTGACAATATAAATTTTAATAAATGTTAACTTAAAAGTTTTAATAATTTAACTAAAAAACTATTGTGTAATCTGTTACAAAATAATTTTTAAGTTCTGTCAACTCGTTAGGGTTTACAGTGCATGTACAATACTTGCTGTTGTGTTGTAGGGGGAAAAGTGTTTTATGGAAAGTAATATGGCTTTAATTGCGTGTTTGTGTGTATGTCTTGGCAGGTCAGTGTGTGGTGTGGCTCTTTGACTCTCACAGTGAAAACATTTGGCTCTTGGTGTCAAACTTGTTCACCACCCCTGCATTAGAACTTTGAAATGATGCTTATAAAATGTTTGAGTTTGACTTTTCTTCTTAATGCGTTCAGTCGACTTTCTCTACAGTTTAAGTTCAATGTTAATGTTTAAATTCCCTTAACTTCTTATTTATGTTTTCTTCATACTTTAATGATTAGATGTAATACTTCCTACGAAAACTCAATACAGTGACTCAGTGGCGGTTCTACCCTGAATTACTCCCTGGGCGACACCCTCCTCTGCCCCCCCCCCAATAGAGTTACTTTGTCCATTTATTGTAACTGAAACTAAGAAATTGATAAAAAAAATATGTTTATCAGAATTCTGCACTGCATTATAACAGTTATCAGAACATAAAAATAAAAGACCATCAGAATGGCAAAAATACAGTTAGAAAATATTTAATCAAATAAATAATCTAAATAAATATTATAAACCACAAATCACACTAATAACACACTAAAATAAATGTAACTACAGCACTAAGAACAGAAAACACTGACTAAAACCTAGCCTTTCTAGTCTTCCTTGATGTAAGCTTGTCAATAACGTCATCATATGAAATCTGCTCCCCTATGAATGATTGATACTAACAACGGCAGGTTAGTGAGTCGCTCCTCAGACATTGGTGACCTCAGGTATGACTTGAACCACTGGAGTTTTAAAAAGCTAACAGCAGCAGCAGCAGCAGCAGCAGCAGCTACCATCACAGCTCATTTAACATTATGAACTAATATACATCAGTAAAACACAACAAAACCTTTGTGTTACAGCAGAGCAGACAGACATGAATCATAACTAATGTTACAAGTTGAGGCAGAGCAAACGTTTCAGAAGAAAATCTTAAAAATGACGTTATTTGCAATATTTAGGCCTACTTCAGTTTTGGTCAAAGACCAAACAAAAGTTTTTTCCTCGGCAACGTTGTTGTTGTTGCTGTTGTTGTTGTAGGTAGCATTAGAATTTAGAAAACCTGCATCTAGCTATGCCAGGGGCCGGCAACCTTTTTTACTCAAAGAGCCATTTGGGACCGCCCCTAATGAAAAGAAAGCACCCGGAGCCACAACCCGTTTTGACATTATATATATTATGCATGTATATCAAGGGTGCTCATTACATCGATCACGATCGACAGGTCGATCTTCAAGGACATGAGTGTAGATTAGCCAGAAAAGATTTAAAAAAAAAAGTACTTCTTAAAAATCCACCAGCCAATCAGAATCCTCACTGAGAAATACGGGACTTGATTGACATGCAGATTGGCCAATCGGACATCCTCTGAAACATACATCACTGCAAATGCACATTGTGTTCTTTAAGGGATGATACTGCGGCTGCGTGTGGGCGGAGCTACCAGCTGAAGTTATGGTCTGATCGCTGCATGGAGCGATGTGTTTGTCAATGCATGGTAGACACTGAGAATGTGGAGAGATCAGGTTTATTATTTTGAAGAGTTCTACTTGGTAATCATGTTTCCATGTTTGAGTTCATAAAATCATCTTAGAGAAAGTCTCTCTTCAACTCCCGCAGGGAAAGCTGCGTCTGAATCTGACGCCCGTGTTCCCATCTCTCTGACAGTTTGAAGCCAAAGCCCCTCCTCCGCCTCTTTACCTGCTTTTCCTCTCTACCTGTTCACCTGTTCACATCCTCTGCAGCTGAGAGTTGTTCCCCCCGCGCTCCTCAGTGTGTCCTACTCACAGAGATCGCTAAATACGGTCATCATAGCAGCAGGTTGACACGATAGTCGAGGCGCTCCAGCGAAGCACAAGGATGATAGAGCCGGGTTATAGCGGGGATAGAGCGGGTTAAGAAAATGAATGGAAGAAGGCGGCCCGCTGAAGAAATATTCAATAGTGTACACATTTATTTTTAGTCTGAACTATCTTTTATTTAGAAAAATCTTTTATTTTGCTAAATCAGTCCAGTACGAAAAAGAAAAATCATCAAAAGCTGTGTTGGGCAGTTTTTGGCTGGTCTGGTGGTTTTCAGATGACTTTTGGGCTGGAAAACTGTGACAATCTGGCAACACTGGCGCAAATTTATTGAAGCCGCCCCGCGTGTCCTCCTGCTATCAGCTCTGCAGTTCTTGTCTGATAAATACGAGCTCATTAAGGAAGCTTCGTACGGAGCCAGCAGCGCCTTTGAGATGCCATGAAAAATGAACAAACTAAAATAAAATTTAATTTTTTATAAAATACTCATTATTTTCCAAAGTCACAGAGAGCCACAACAGAAGGATGAAAGAGCCACATGTGGCTCCGGAGCCATGGGTTGCCGACCCCTGAGCTATGTGATAAAACCCTTTTCTTTGTCTCTTTTCTCCTCTTTTTCTTTTCTTTTCTTTCTAAATTGGGCACCAGCTTTGACCTTTTTTCTCCATATTTCAGATGTTTTTGGCATTTAGCATAATGTCCTCATGAAGGCATCAAGTCTGTCGACTAAACCAACTGTCACCTTAGTGAAAACATTGTTTTGTTTTCCCATTTTTTATTTGGGCATTTCACTCAAAAGTAACCAAAAAAAAGCATGATTTTTATATATTTATAAAAATTTTGGTTTTAGAATGTCACCGTATGACTGACTTTTTAAAAAGTTTTATAATGTAGATTCAACCCCCCGGCCCTGTCCCTTATCTGCCCACTTCATTTGGAAGCGACCCACAATTGAACTGATTCCCCCCCCCTCGTCACACATTTACAGCAGGAGCGCGTGCAGCTGCACCCAGGGGCGCCAATTCACTACATGGCGGCGCTGTTCTTATTTTTATTTTTTCATCAAGCACTGAGCCGCGGCCCGCGATCGCACCCCCTTGAAGACGATCTGGGCAGGTTTTGTGCATGCGTTTTGTGCTCACCTCTCAACCTGCACCCTTCACCCCACGCCCCCTCCCTTCTCCTTCTCACACACATTTGCGTCTACTTCTCAAAGACAGAAGAGAGAGAGTGCAGCTGCGGTACGGGGAGCCGCCAGGTTTCAGGCTGTTACAAACTCTGTGAGACAAGTAAACCAATAGTGGTGCATAAAGTATTTTACAAAGGCTGAGCCGCCGGTGCCACCCCCCCCCGCCATTTTTCCGCCCCGGGCCATCGCCCGCATGGCCGTGCCTAAAACCGCTACTGCATTGACTTGTAAAAAATCAACTGTACACAATCATTCCATCAATGGATGATTTGTCTCCTTATCGAACTCAAAATACTGACCGCTTTTTACCACTACCACATGCCGTGTTTTCTGTCTGTAAGGCTCAAAAACACAACTGTGCCAATCTAGTTGTGTACATGTTACTGTAGAAGTGTAACCGTGTATGTGTGATTGTGCAAGACGAACATCATACTTACAGATGGACAACGATCCAAAATATACAGCCAAAGCAACTCAGGAGTTTATTAAAGCACAGAAGTTGAATGGCCAAGTCAGTCACCTGATCTTAACCCAATTGAGCAAGCATTTCACTTGTTGAAGACTAAACTTCAGACAGAAAGGCCCACAAACAAACAGCAACTGAAAGCTGCTGCAGTAAAGGCCTGGCAGAGGATTCAGAAGGAGAAAACCAGCATCTGGTGATGTCCATGAGTACAAGACTTCAGGCTGTCATTGCCAACAAAGGGTTTTCAACCAAATATTAGTGTAGGAGCCCTAGTGAGAAACATGTCCTGTGGGTGTCGCTGTTTTCATATTTTGCTGTCAATTATAAATTGATGTATAACCTGACCACACACAGGTATGCATGAGCCAGATAGAGAAATGGTTTTTGACCGCTTGGAGAAGAAGAAGAAGCTGGATTTAGATTGTGATAAACTTCCAGTAGAAATGGCTTTGGGACTGCAATGGTGTGCAGAGACTGATGTGTTTATGTTTAAAATGGAGATAAAAGAAAAGCCCCTCACCAGACGTGGTGTTGTCTTATCCCATGTTGTAAATTGCGTGTTAGAGACCTGTGTTGGTAGAACTTGAAAGAGAAATGGAAACCGGGGCAAAATGTTCTTTTTTACTAATTCAATTCTTGAGCTGAAATCTAGTGACAGTGTTGACCATTTTTCAATATCTTTTTGTATCTTTTCTTGTACTACTGAATAATTTTTACTGTTCATATTTTGAAAATCTTGTGTTACTTTCACACCTAAATATTTAATACTTTTCAAACCCCAGTTGAATTTAAAGTTATTTCTAATGCATCCAGATGGAACATAATTGAATTTTAAAATTTTAGTTTTGAGAATATTTATTTTATATCCAGATAAATGTTCAAATGTTTCCAATATTTACATAAAATGAGGAATTGATGTTTCTGGTTGTTCGAGATACGCTATGAAATCATCCGCAAACAATCCTATTTTATGTTCAACTCCATTCAGTGAAACTCCTTTAATTTCAGGTTTTTCCCATATTGCCTGTGCCAGAGGCTCGATAAAGAGAGCAAACAGAGTCGGGGAGAGCCTACCACCGTGCCTAGTGGGTCTTTCCAATTTGAATGTTCCTGTTAAATTCCTGTTTATTTTAATTCTATCCGTTGGTTGTGAATATATTGTTTTTATTATTTCAACTGATTTGTTATTAAATCACATTTTTTCTAACCCTACGATTAAAAATTTCCAATTAACGCAGTCAAAAGCTTTTTCAGCGTCAATACTTAAGAGAACTGTACTTTTATGTTCTCTTTGGGCTCATTCAGTTATATGCAAGGTTCTCCTAATGTTATCGTGTGTCTGCCGACCCTTTATGAATCCTGTCTGGTCTTCATCGATAAGGTCAGGAAGAAATCTATTTATCAAATTACAAATTATAGATGTATAGATTTTGTAATCTATGTTTAGTACTGATATAGGTCTATAATTAGCACATGACTGTTTGTTTTTCCCCGGTTTTAAGATAAGACCTCAGCTTCCACAGCAATTACATTAAACAAAGATTTAAAAAAATTGTTTATCACTTTCGGGTGGGGCGTATACATTGACTATTGTTAAAACTGCGTCTCCCATTCGTCCTTTTACTATAACGTACTGCCCATCGTCAGTCTCAAAGTTGGTTTTGTTAGAAATCAAAATAGCAACTCCTCGTTTACGACCTTGTTTATATGAGCTGTAATACATATTTCTGAATCCTAGTTTTTTAAGTTTTTCATGTTCCTGTTCACTCAAATGGGTCTCTTGCAATAGAGCTAATTGTATATTTTCCTTTCTTAATTTTTGTAGAATTATCCCCCTTTTTTTCGGCGTGGTTAGCCCATTCACATTCAGTGAGGCAATACTCAATAGCAGCAATGTAGCTTTGGACATCGTATTTCCAGTGAATCCTCAGCCTGGTGTATGGGGTTTGAAAACGGATTCCCCGCTCCTACAAAGCATTTATTAATGTCCGAGTATGAGCGCCTTTTTTGAACAATTTCTGCTGGGTAATCATGGTCAAATTGAATTAGCTGGTCGTTAGGGTTGCCAGGCTTCCTTCAAAATTGTGTCTTTTGTTTAAAAACTCAGAAAGCTAACCACAACATGCCTCGGGCGCTCAGGGGTTCAGTGCGCACGTTGTATCTGCAGATCCAAGTTTGCAGACATAAGTGCTCTTTTCTAAACATCTCGTTCAGATATGTTGCAACCAAATCCTCTTTAACCTGTTCTGGTAACCCGAAGATTCTTATGTTGTTTCTTCGAGCTCTCGCTTCAGAATCTGTGATTCAGGTCAGGCGTTGAATCTGTTTTGGCAAAAAGGCTTCAGGGTAAACCAAGGCCAAAATAACAAACACAACTCCACCTAACTGAAACATGTAATATTACCTGTAAATGAAAGAAAAGGGAAATCAATGACAAAACACTAACCTCACTGGACTAACAAAAACAGGAGAAAACATGTACTAAAGAAAATGGCTCAAAGTGCAAGTTAATACATTTGGGTTTGGGGGGGCAGAAATGGCACAGAAGTAAACCAAACCAAAATTACCGTACCGAAACGAAAAGTTCGGTACAACTATGTGTGCCGTTACACCCCTGATAGCCGAATATTTACAACAATAGACACCTCAATGGGCTTCATACCAGTAACAATATAATAAACATGGATCATAAAGAACATAATGTAGTAGAATTCAATAGCTTATTGCCAACAAAACGGAATCTGGGAATACAGAAGAAACCTCAGAGTGGCACTCTTGAAGGAGGGATCCTCCCCCAGGACGGACAGTGGATATACCAGAATAGAGCTGTGACGGTGTTGGATTTTTGATCACCGCGGTGATCAACCACCAGGGGGCGCGGTGTTGCGGTTAACCGCAGCGCCCCCCCCCCCCCCCCCCAAAAAAAAAAAAAAAAAAAAAAAAAAAACACAAAATCCCCCAGCGGCCGCGTCAGAAATAAATACAATTACAACATAGTATTCTTTATTAACAAATAACAGTAACAACTAACTACTATCTAACTAATGAACGAACTATGTAGGTGTTGTAGATTGACTGTGTGTGAGCGCTGCGTCGTGTGTAGAACTAGGAGGAGGAGCGCACACGTGTGTTGGGGGTGGGTGTTGATCCTTCTGCAGCGGACAGCGGAGGCAACATTTAGTGATTTTCATCGCACTTTAACAGAGCGCGTTCATGTTTGGTGTTACAGAGTGACTGAGAACAGTAATAACCCCCCCCCCCCCCCCCCCAACACAAAATCCTCCGGCGGGCGGCCGTGTCGCGCACCTAAGAACGCACGCAGTTTGTAATGGAAAAGAATGCAATGGAAATGAATAATTAGAATGCAGTTAATTTGTCGTATTTCCTCATGAGACGGAAACCTCTGTTGTAAATTGAGTGTGTGCGCTTCTGAAAGCGCGCTCCTGTGTGTGTACAGGGAGCCGCGTGGCACGTGCAGCGCGGAGGCACTGAGAGCGCGCGCGCAGACTAGAGAGAGTGACAGGCGCGGTGGGAGAAAAGGAGAGAACAGTCTGATAGAAAGAAGGAAAGTCTGAACACAGGACTAGCAGAAAAAGTAAATTATTAGCAAAGATGAATGTGTTTAATGTGTTTATTATAGTTCCAATCACGGACCATATGTTGAACTAAAAAAAAAAAAAAAAAAAAAACAACGAAAAAAAAAGTGCGGTGATGCGGTGATGACCACATCACCGCGGTGATGACCTCATCACCGCGGTGATGCGGTGATGCGGTTATCGTCACAGCCCTATACCAGAACTGTCAGAGAAAACTTAGCTTATCAAACTCTACAATTACATATTTAAATTGTCCAGCAGATGAGCTTCATCCAGATGAGAAGGGGGATGACTTGGGGCACAAGACAAGCCCGAGGCAGGATCCTTAGCCAAATGTAAGGCTACGTTCACACTGCAGGCTGAATCGACTCAGTTCCGATTTTGCAGTGTGAACGTAGCCTAAGAGCAGTAGTAGTAACGATGTACACAGTCAGGTGTAGGGGCACCGATAAGCCAGGGGTTAGGTCCACAGCCAAGTGCAGGAGCGCAGAATCTGGATTCACTCCCACTGGGACAAAGCTGCAATACATGAATCGCACTGCACCAAACAGAGGCATGGAGAAATAAATCATCAAGAATACAGTAAAGAGAAGTACATGAGAGTAGAGGTCAGAACCCCAGTGCATCATACATTCCCCAGCTTTTGGTTCTGGTAAGGGTTAACCTGACTAACCCTCTACCTTTTACTCACCAAACAGGAGAAAATGCTTATGTGGCAACACGAGCAGTTCAGGCACACAAGACTAAAAGACAAGTCAAGATTAAAACGCCATTAAAAAAAACACCAGGGGCCTCAAGCCCACCTGCAAACAAAGGGGTACTCAACAAAACCAAAACAGAACAGAAACACCCCACTCACATTGTGAAAACCAAAGCCAAAAAAAAAAAAAAAAAGATAAATCAGAAACACAAACAAGTTAATTCCCACTTGTGTGCCAAATTCTGGTGCAGGTAGCCAGGGAGGGGTAGGTGGTCATGAGTCCCAACTGGCCTCCAAGTCCCAGGAGTGCCTGTGCAGTCACTAGGTCGGCCACAAGGGGATAAGAGAGGAGATGCTGTGTTCAATGGCTGACCCGGTGGATTGGATAAAAATAGCGAATGATATTCGCATTTCAGGCACCGGAACTCGGCAGTCTCTTTCCCCCCTAGGGCGGTAGTTAATTAACTCACCTGTTCAGCTTCCTATTTAAGTCCAGGTGTGCAGCGTTCATTTTCTTTCTTACCGCAGCGCCGCTTTCGTCGCCCCACCCTCCTCCCCGGCTTCCACCTGTGGGCTCCGTTCGGGGGTTTTTACCCTAAAGTTTACGGAAGTTATCTCATGGAATTGTACGGAGCCTTATGCCAATCAAAGTTTGTGAATGCCAACTAAGATGTAAATTAAGTATGTGAAAATAAATGTATTCTACTGCAAGAGTTTCGTATGACTGAAAGGGAACTGGTGCTCTTTGTGGACTACAGCTCAGCCTTCAATACCATCATTCCTGACATTCTGGTCAGCAAACTGTCTGACCTAGGACTCCACCCACTCACCTGCTCCTGGATCAAGGACTTCCTCACAAACAGACCACAGACAGTCAAACTTGGTCCCCACTTCTCCTCCACCCGGATGCTGAGCACGGGCTCCCCACAGGGATGTGTGCTGAGTCCTCTGCTGTACACACTGTACACAGCAGACTGCAGACCAGCCCACACTAGCAACACCATAGTGAAGTTCGCAGACGACACTACTGTGGTGGGGCTGATCTCTAGTGACGACGAGACGGCCTATAGAGACGAAGTCCTGAAACTGTCAAGGTGGTGTCAGGCTAATAACCTCATCCTGAACACCACCAAGACCAAGGAAATCATCCTGGACTTCAGGAAAAACAGAGCAGATCCACCCCCACTCTACATCAACGGAAACTGTGGAGAGGGTCCACAGCTTCACCCTCCTGGGCACCACCATCTCTGCTGACCTCACATGGTCTACCAACACCATGGCTGTTATCAGGAAGGCCCAGCAGCGCCTGCATTTCCTGAGAAAACTTAGGAGGAATAACGTCAGCCAGGAGCTGCTGGTAACCTTCTACCACTCAACCATTGAGAGCATCCTGTCCTACTGCATCACTGTGTGGTTCTCCCACTGCACTGAAGCAGAACGGCAGAGCCTCCAGAGAGTGGTAAAGACAGCGCAGAGGATCGTCGGCTGCCCTCTCCCCTCACTGAAGGACACATACCAGTCACGCTGCCTCAGCAGGGTGACTAACATCACCACTGACTCCACCCATCCTGCTTTCCCTCTGTTCAACCTGCTACCCTCTGGAAGGAGGTACAGGTCCATCCGTACCAGGACAAACAGACTAAGAAACAGCTTTTTTCCACAGGCAATTACCATAAGGAATACACATACCTCCACCAACCACACCTCACTGAATTTTTACTACAATACGTGCAATATCCTGACTGTGCAATAACCGGGTCACTGTGCAATAACTCAATATTTATTATGCTGTGCTCACACCAACTCATCTCATTCCACTCTATTTTATCCACAACATTTAATATTTAACAGTTTCTGTACATATTGTCCATTTTTTGCCAAGAGTTGTAAATACAGTATTTCTATTTTTATTCTCTTTTATTTTAATTTTATTTAACTTCTTCACTCCAAGGCTGCTGCAATTTCATTGTATTCCCCATGTACAATGACAATAAAGGATTTTTTTATTTTTATTCTTTTATTTTTTAACTTGTCCTGTCCAACAGCTGGGCAAACAGATGACAACTGAAGGCCTCTTGTGTTGGACATATTTTACTTTAACAACAGGGGTTATTAATCTTCAGACAAACCAGAGGTATGTCTGAATAAACCCCCCTTGTAATTGAGGCCAAACTTTATTAATTTCAATCATATTTGAAAATCTTTGATGTTGGACCGAACGGAAAAGGAAAGGAGGGAATAAGAGAGGGATGTTAAAAGGGCGGGGCCTGTCCACACACACTCAAATGCCATCAACACACCTGCTAGCTGCAGAAATGTCCACCTGTCAACATGTACCCAAAACAAATAGTGTTCAATAGTGACAATAAAGGATTCTGATTCTGATTAGTTAAAATATATGTTGATTTACGTAAAGTCCGCCACCAGATGCCGCTGTTCTGTGTGGTTTCAAAGGCCTGAATGGGTGGTTCATTTTTCCGGCACAATTACAAGAACCCCAATGAGGCTTCATGGGGCTTCTATTCCCATCCCTACAAAAAGGTCACCATGAATACAGCAACAGACAGGAGAATGTACAGGCAGCAAGCATGGCCACGATACTTGCACTGACAGAGGAGCAGGAACCCAGAACAGGAGGCAGTCTCAGCCAGGAAATGAGGGAGAGCCAGCTCAGTTCTATTTTATAGGTGGCCAGGAGCTCATCAGCACACTTGCAACTGGCAAGTTTAATATCAGACCCTTCAAAATAAAAGTCTCTCATGGTGGACTATTGCCATAATTATCATTTCATTGCCCATCCCTGTGTTTTGCTTTACCTGTTTTAAAGCACAAAGCTATAATTAACATCACACCAACAAAATATGTGATGTGATCCCCGGCATGTTGCATAGGATCCCCTATGGGGAGAGAAGGTTTACTAGGCCAAGGAAGCTAACGCCCAAAGGACACAACCATCACCTCTTTCCAGCTGTAGTTTCCCCCCACAAGAGAGTGCCTCCTTATATAATGTGTGTGTGTTATAGTGTGATGGTGTGTAGTTAACATTGATGGATAATTTAAAAAAAAAAATCTAAGAGTCATTTTCGTCTGGCATTTAGCCTTAGAAGTTATTTTCTGTTTTAATGTAATTTTTAAATTGTGCAGTCATTATTAAGCATAAAAGGGCCTCTTCTTGTGTTTCTGCAGTTCTTCCCCAGCATTGGGTGACTCAAGAGGAGAATCTCTGCAACCAGCAGAGGAACTTCAGAGTGGAACAGGAGGAACCAGAACCTCCACAGATTAAAGAGGAGCAGGAGGAACCAGAACCTCCACTGATTAAAGAGGAGCCAGGGGAACTCTCCATCAGTCAGGATGAAGATCAGCTTGATCTGAAGCAGGAGACTGATACCTTGATGGAGATTCCTACTAATGAGGAAGATGAGAACAGTGAAGCAGATCTAAACAATCAGCAGAGCTTTAATGTAACTGATAATCAGGATGAAGAAGGAAACCAACATGAAGAATCAACATCAACTACAGATAGAGAGACAGACCCACAGAACAGAGATCAGATGAAGAGAAGAGACAGAAGTCATGTCCAAAGTGTGGACAGCTCTCACATGTCAGCAGGTCAATGTGACTCTGATGGTAGTAAAAAATCAAAGAAGGATGATTTAGTAAAGAAATGCAAAGAATCTTCAAAACAGAAAACACTTCCCTCTTTCAAGTCTGGTGAAAGCTCAAGAATAGCTAACAAACTTTTTCATGTAAGATTACATGCAGGAAAGAAGCGATTATCATGTAAAGAATGTGACAAAAGTTTTAGTCATATATCCAATCTCAAAATACACATGAGAACTCACACTGGAGAGAAGCCTTTTTCATGTAAAGAATGCAATAAAAGTTTTAGTCATATATCCAATCTCAAAACACACATGAGAACTCACACAGGAGAAAAGCCCTTTTCATGTAAAGAATGTGATAGAAGTTTTAGTCATACATCTGATCTCAAATCACACATGAGAACTCACACAGGAGAAAAGCCTTTTTCTTGTAGTGAATGTGATAAAAGTTTTGGTCAAACATCAAGTCTCCAAAAACACATTAGAACTCACACAGGAGAGAAGCCTTTTTCTTGTATATATTGTCATAAAGGTTTTAGTGATGTATCTAATCTCAAAGCACACGCAAGAACTCATACAGGAGAAAGGCCTTTTTCTTGTAAAGAATGTGACAAAAGTTTTAATCATATATCTCATCTCAGAAGACACATGAGAACCCACAGAACAGAAAAAAACTTTTAAAACAGTGTAGTAAAGGATTTATTAAAAACTTTAAACTCATGGAAACTTAGAGCAGAGAACTTAAACGACACAGGGTTTTCATCAGTAGAGGGAAAAATTTGGAAAAAGTACACATTTTATTCCATGAAGACAGGAACTAGTGATCTATTCAAAATTATCAATTTTAGATTGAAATATTTTAAGCCTTGGTTTTATGTTGCCAATTAGGTATTGGATATAGCGCTAATGTACCTTCTTGGAAAGCCCAAAGTACTTAACAGTCAATTCACCCGCCCATACACACTGGTGGCATCTGTGCTGTCTCATACTGCCACCAACCTATAACCACCAGGATCAATGTGGGGTTCAGTCTTGTCCAAAGACACTTTGACACATGGACGGGCAAAGTGACCCGAAAACATCCTTTTTTAATGGGTTTGATATGATATTCGGTTTTTTTACAACAGTCTTTTTATTTTATATTCTTTAAGCATTACCGTAATTATTAAAACGAGAGAAAAAAGAACCAATATATTTAAATGTGTAAAGATACTGGAAAATATGAGTTTTACTGCTTGCATTGACAAAAATGTTGAAACTTTCACAAAATGAATTCTTTCAAATGTACCAGTTAATAGAAATGTGTTGTGTTGTATTGTTAGAGTTAAATCTTGAACGGATTCAATGTGGTTGTGCTGAGATGATTAGTATGTTGTTTTTGTGTGTTACCATGACAACACTAGAAAGATTTTGTATACATCTTTTATTCTTTATGTGATTAGTGAATTTTTTTGTTTTTTTCTTTAAGTAATAACGGCAGTTTATATTTTGTTAGACCAAATTTAGTGAGTTAAAAGATTTTCCTTATAATGTATGAAGGAAGAATATCCAGACTGGTGTTTGGTGTTATTGTGATTCATGTTTTCTAGTAGACATTACAACTGTTTCTATGTTCTGTTTGGTTCTCAGTGTTCTGTCCAAATCTTTACTGTGAAGAATAAAGTGGACGTGAACATCAGTCAGAAGTGTGGAGTCTTTCCCACAGTATGGGTTTCTGCTGTTTGTTGGTTCTCTGCAGGTACCAAAGCTGGAATCTGTTCCAAAAAGCAGGGTATGTGACGTACCCAGGTAAGTTTAAGGGTAAATTAGTTTCTGTTCGACACTTTTGGTACCAAATCTGCATGGAACGTTAAATATGAAGGACTGCATTCACTATAAAACACATTATTTCAAAGATCCATCCATCCATCCATCTTTCTTTGCTTATCCGGTACTGGGTCGCGTGGGCACCAGTCTGAGCAAAGATGCTCAGACTTCCCTCGCCACGGCCACTTCGTGCAGCTTCTCTGGGGGGACCCCGAGGCATCGCCAGGCCAGCCAAGAGATGTGGTCTCTCCAGCGTGTCCTGGGTCTTCCCCAGAGCCTCCGCCCACTTCTCACCCTATCTGTAAGGGAGCACCCAGGAACCCCTACGGAGGAAGTTCATTTCAGCCGCTTGTATTTGGGACTTCATTCTTTCGGTCATGACCCAGAGCTCATGACTACAGGTGGTGAGTATTGGAACAAAGATCAACCGGTAATTTGAGAGCGTTGCTTTTTGGCTCAGCTCTCAGCAGACCGATACAGCGACTGCACAATTAAGGACGCTGCTCCAATCCGTCTGTCAATCTCACACTCTGATCTTCCATCACTTGTGAACAAGTCCCCAAGATATTTAAACTACACTTGGGGCAGGAACACTCTACCCATGAGAGATGGCAAACTACCTTACTCCGGTTAAGAACAATGGCCTCAGATAAAGCGGTGCTGACCCTCATCCCAGCCGCAACACAACACAGGAATAAAGTAATCAATTGACTGTATTAAAACAAAGAAAAAAACAAAACAATAAGCCCGGACAGTGGAGAATGGAGTGTCCAGAAATCCAGATGGATATTTTTCAGTCTTTGGTTTTCAAATTTCTTTTTTCCTTTGGGTTTGGTGTCTTTGTGAAAATTCCTTTTTTCATAGGTTTGTTGATTAAGTTATCATTGACGGTTCATGGGTAGCTCACCATGCACCATTGCTGCATGATACAGATCAAAAGTGGTTCCAATCAGGGATAGAAGTTGGGGTGGAAAAAAATCTGACCTAAACAAGGTCAAAACAAAATGATAGATTAGACAACGCATACTATTTACAACCTACTATTTACAACATATATCATTTACATTAAATACAGTAGTCAAATGTATGTCATAATTTTAAGAAAGAAAATCGAATAAGGTCCTAAAAGAATTGCAGGAACCTACTTTCCAATTTCAGGCCTATAAATCAACAGGTTTCCATGGGTTTAGACAATGCTCCAAACATAAAGTGCACTTTTAATCAGTTTCAGTATCTAATCTGAGGAGATGTCGTCCTTTCATGATTCTGTGATGAAGATCAGACGCTGATGTCACTGATGTTCTGGCTGTTGATGGGCTGGATGTGGGTCCTGGTGGTGCTGAAGAATGAAAGATCCTTCTAGCTGCAGTCATTCCTGAAGGAAGCTCATTGCAGCTGTTCTCTCCTGACAGATGGAATGATGGGAAATGAAGTTCATGTTGAAGTGTGGTCCAAGCAGAACAGAAAGGTCTCACCTCAAAGTCAGGACTTGGATCAGCTGCTGTTCTCTGGGAGCGTGCACGTGCTGCTGCATGTGCTTCTGTCATGGCGTTCTGGATGAGCTGCTGAGGTCTGTTTGCATCAAGACTCTCAGCTGCTTTAGTCAAACTGCTGAGCGATGGAACAATGGAGCCGTTTCTGAAGGAAGAGGATCAAACATGATGCTCTGCATCCGTTTGCTTCAGGAAGTGGAGGTTTTTTAGAGTCTCCAGACGGTTTCTGAACGGCCAAAGAAAAGCAGCTGATGTGGTTCTGTCTCCTACCAGCAGGGAGCGCTCTCAGCCGGACAGAACAGATCCTCAATGCTGCTCTGAGAAGGACTCTTCTGTTCCAGAAGCAGAGACTGTTCACATCCAGGAGAATCTGGACTCCAATGAATCCCAGAGAATCTCCTCTCTGCTGTTTGGACACTTTGACCAGCAGAGGGCAGCAGAACTTTCAGCAACTCTGGATCTGATCCCACAAAAACAATCCATGGATGATCAGATTTCAGAATTGGAGTCCTGAATGTTTGAAGGATCAAAGACAAAGATGTTCTGAAGAGAAGATGTGAGAAGAAAGTCCAGAATGAATCCACTCTGACTTGTCCTCATGTCTCTGAAGCTTGTGTCTTCATGTCTTCACCTCAGAGTTTCTTCTGGATTCCATGTGGATCAATAATATTGATCATGTTCTGTTGTCATTTTCCATCAGAACTTCAGGCTTTTCTCTGCTGATGATCTCTGAGCTGAACTTCTTGGAGGAATTCCTGAATCTGGGATTTGGAGCAAACAGTCAGAACAAAGGAGGTTTCCATTTCTTCTAAGCTCTGCCAGAAGAAAAGAGCTGAAGCTTGAAGCTGAAGCAGCATTTGCTCCGAGAATCTGTCCTCCAGACCAACAAGTCCCACCACAGCCTTGAAGACGTTTCCAGAAGCAGCAGCAGACTGTGTTCCCATGACGATGCTGAAGTCAGCTGCTGCTCTGCAGGAGAAAGTCTGCAGCTCCTCAGTCAGGAAGCTCTTTCAAGCTCGTGCACATCTGTCAGTGCAGCAGCAGAAAGCCTGTTTCCCTGCAGGAAGTCTGAGACTTTTCAAAGTAAGAGCCTCATGTTGGCAGAGATGGGTTGGATTCTTTGATGCTCCAGTGTCTTTTGGATTCAGGATGAGTTCCTGCAGATCTAGAAATCCCACCATGATGATCATCCTTGAGGAATTTCAAAATAAAAGACTTACAAACACCACAATCACTGCTGGATGAGAAATACATTTACTCTTTATTTTCTGTCAATAAATAATATCTATCAATAAATCCTTGATTGTAAATGATGGATCTAAAGTTGAAAAGAAGTCAAAGTGCTGACTCAGCACAGATCAAAGGAGACACAGATGATTTCCTGGAATGAAGAAAACATCAAACATCATGATGTGATCTGAAACTGAGCTGTTCTTCAGAAGATCCTCCAAACAAATCCTGAAATTGATCCATTCAAGGAAACATTGACTAATATTTGTATTGATGCTGTTTTCCATCTGTGTTTTCAAACCTGCATCAAGAATTAGCTCATGTTTATTGATTCACTTTCTTTGGAAGTTTGGGTTCTCTGATGAACCACCAGAGGGCGACAGAGAACTGTTGATGTTATTAATAGAACAGTAAAATAAATCAACATTTAGCACAAAGTGAACAAACTTAGGTCACGTGCTAACGTTCTGATTCTGTTGGAAAAGCCTTTTGTTTTTATTTCTTAAGAATTTTGGCTCAAAAAGACCAAAGACAAATGAAACTCCAATGAAGTTGCTTTATCCCTTGTGCTATCTTAGATGACCCCACCCTTACATTGACGTGTTCTCCCTACCATGACAAAGGTGGATAAAGGTAGAAAGATGTCATGCAATCCATGGACACCAGTAAAGATCACAAATAATTGAAGAAAAAAGGTTCAGTGCACTAAACCCTAGTGGGTCTAGATGACCCAACTCCCTATGTTAAAGTGCCTAGCACAAGGGTTAAAATGAGGAAATGAAATGTTATTTTTATTGAATTATCAAATGGAGACTCAACTTCAGGTGATGAAAAAGGTTGTTGCTTTTTCCAGTTTTAGAAAGAACATGCCTTCTGCACAGTTTGCAGTGAACGTTACTCATTTATGTCAGTTTATAATGAACTGAAATACCTCCACACAGGAGACAACATTTAATTTTTTACCGGCCAAATTAAAACACTTTTTTTACAAAAAAAATACCTTTAGTCATTTTACTTTAAAAAAAATTTCTGATTTATTTAAAGAAAATATCATCAAAGTAGTTTCTTGGTCTGAACACGTCTTTATTGTCGTCTAACTGTAAACTCCAATTCAAACATGCTGACAAAACAAGGACAGATTTCCTAGAGATTTCCTAATTCTGCTTCCATGTGATCACATGAAAACAGTCCAATGTTTTGGATTCTTCTTCTTCTATATCATTGACATTAAAGCTGCAGCTCTGTCACCAGGAAACAACATGTGACAGGTCCCAGTTTTTGGTGGAACACCGTCTCTGTGATGCTACAGACGCTGCTAAAACACAGTGGATTTCATTCTGTTCTATGGAGAAAAGACTGTTTTATTCATGTCTGATGAATTCATCTTGGAGTATTTATCCTCTACGTCTAGAAGTCCGCTCCGTGAAAATCCTGTCCCACTTTAAAGCGGTCCGTGTTTCCATGGTGACAGAGGGAACAGCTGGTTAGCATCTTTCTAACTTGACTGAACTGAGGGTTGGGGCTTCCAGCACAGAACCAACCTGAGAGCAAATGAACATTCAAATCCTCCACAAGCTAAACCCCATCAGCGTTGGATTGCTGCTGACAGACAGACTTCATTGATGGCATCTTCCGTTCTGGACCTGACGTTTAGCACACCATAACTGGATTCCAGAGCACTTTATCAAAGCGCCTTAAGCCCGTTTGGACTCTGGCGCTCCACGCGCTGATGAATAGTGGCGTTTGGAGGAAGTGCGGCTGCGCAGTCCGTCACTGAACACCGTCACTGCCTGGACCTCTTTCTGGGTCCTAGTGCCCTAAAGGTTACAGCTCCTGGTTACACAAGAAAAAAGTCCATTCTAGAGCAGTGTTTTTCAACCAGTGTGCCGCGGCACACTGGGAGATGGTCAAGTGTGCCGTGGGAAATTGCCCTCATTAACTGATTAAACAACATTTTCAATCTCCAGGAAATCAGCTCTGTTTTTATCCTTACAGGCCCTGATAAAACACAAAGAAATTAGGAATATGAAAGATCGTAAAATACTTCTTTCTTTGTGTTTATTTGATTCTATTAAAGACATTTTGATAAGAATGACGGTACCGCGATTTAGCTGCATCTATAACTGCTTTAGGAAAAGTCCCGCCCCTTTAACTGTCTCCGCCAATCATTCTTGAAGGCTTGATCACATGTCATCAGTCTGACCAATCAGAAGTGGTTAAAGTCTTCACTTCCTTGTTCTGAATTCTGCTGATAAAGTCACTCAGTTCTAACAAAATTACCAGCTAAAGCTCGTCTTTAGCGGTGTAGCTTTCCACAGAATCCGGTGTCAGACCGTGAAACAAGAGAACAAAACCATGAAGCTCAGAGACGCTGGTCTTTCTGCGTTCGGAGGATTATTTAACTACATCTCCCATGATGCATTGGGTTAAAAGTGACAGCGTGAGCGTCTCTGCGCACAACGAGTCTCCTCTTAACATCTTGAAACCACAACGGAAACAAATCGAGCGCTTTTTAAATCTTTAAACTTAACTTTAATTACATCTTTTAGAAAAAAACAGCTGCAGCTTCCAGCTTTTTCTGCCACAATTATCACAATGCTGTGATAATAATAAATGCTGTGAGATCATGGAGGGACTGTAGATCAATACAGACTGAGTTTCTCCTTTTTTTTTTTTTTAATGCTTTTGTGCCGCGGGACTTTTGTCAAGGTTAAAGTGTGCCGTGGCTCAAAAAAGGTTTAAAAACACTGTTCTAGAGGACACTCTGACGTCATCATCATCAAAGACAGTGTTACCTAGCAACTATACCTAGACATAGCAGCTATAGAGAGAAACACAAAAAACTATTAACGGCGGTTAAACCAGTCAGATGTTTGTTCTGCACAATGAGTTATATCGCTAGAGGAGACACACCCGCTTGGGAAGCCTGGCCAATGGTGGCGGAGCGAGACGCCATCTTGGTGAGGTCGACGACGCCCACATGCCAATGCTTTCTATAGCCTATAGTGGCATCTAAGTAGTTTTTATATAATTTATATATATAGTCATATTTCTATATATATTTATACATATTAATTAATATATAATATATGTATATAATTTTTCATATATTTATACATCATTTGTTGCTGTTAAATAAGAGAAACAGTCAGCCTTATAAGCTCAAACTTCAATGAAAAATGCATAGGATCAGGACTTCTTATAAATAAATAAAATATTACAAAGAATTTTTAAAAAATATTTTTAAACATTTCGAAGTTTTAGACCTCTTTGACATGTAATTTAAATTATTTAGAAAAGCCCAACAATAAGTCAATAATAATAATAAATAATAACAATATATAAATAAGTCAATAATAATAATAATGATGAATCAATAGTAAATAATACATCAATAGTAAGTCAATAATAATATTAAATAATAAAAATAAATCAATAATAGGTCAATAATAATAAATTATAATAATAAATCAATAATAAGTCAACAATAAGTCCAAAAGTCAACAACAGATTTTCCCCTTTAAAAAAACAAAAAACAAAGAAAAACAATAGATTTACTGATTCATGTGAGTGATCAATTTGTGTAACACAATTGGTATGGTGCCGGGTTTCAAGTGAACAGTGTGGCCAGTCTTATCAAAATCTGTTTCCTTAAATGATTTGAACATAGTCAGACTGTATTGCTAGTTGGTACCACAGTGATCCATCTGGGTTAGCTCTTTTGATAGCTAAGGCCCACTTTTTCCTGAAGTCTTAGTCCAGGGGTCGGCAACCCAAAATGTTGAAAGAGCCAAATTGGACGAAAAAAACAAAAAACAAATGTGTCTGGAGCCGCAAAATATTAAAAGCCCTATTTAAGCCTTATAATGAAGGCAACCCATGCAATATGTATCTATATTAGCCTACTATCAAAATGACTAAGTTGCTAAAAATACATAATGAGCATTAACGATTAAATGTTTATTTGCCCTGCAGTGCATTCTGCGGAGAACGACGCGTCACGTGACTGCTCTGTTGTACAAGGTTAACTTCATTACAATATCAATGAATTATGTTTCATTGTTTTGATAAAATGAAAGAAATGTAATAAAGAAATCCGATTTTTGATGTCATTCATATTTTGAGGATTTGAACAAAAAACAATCAAATGGACCGTGCGTGCCCCATGACAGTCAGCTGCGCTCGAATGACAGAACAGCTTCAAGCATTTGCGGCGTTTGCAGACTTTCATTCAGCTGTTCAGGTGGCTTGTCACAGTCACATCCACCCAAAAGTGCAGCTTTTCCAGCCACTCAGCATCTTCCAGTTGCGGGTAGTTCAGGTCTTTGCTTTTCAGGAATGTTTTCACGTGTTCTAAACAGACGACAAAATGACGCTAAACGTCACTCCTGGACAGCCATGGGACTGTGTTGTGTAGCAGGAGATCAGAATATTCACTTTCAACTTCAAGCTGTAATGGTTTCCACTACAGATGAGTTTCAGCGCATGACGTAAAGATTGAAAACTTGGTTATTCATTAAAAAGTTTTATTTCAATGAAACTTTGTCGTCATGTGTTGGATTTGTCGTCACCCCATTGGTTGAACTGTACCAGCTGACAGGTGACAGCCAGGTGACAGGGCGACACACCTTTTATTTGTAAGGAGACGCGGGAGGGCGCGCGGGGGGGTGCACAGCTGACAGAGACGCAGAAGCGCGGAGGAGCTAGCGATCTCTCATACGGATTACCTTTCCCAGCTCTGATTATTTGCCAACTGAATATATTTTGCCAAAGAGCTCGGATCGTCCGGTACGAGGATCTGTGCAGCTTCTTTGATGGGTGGAATGCGTTGCCGCGAGGGAGGCAGAGCGGCCCCCGTGACTGTCGAACACTCATTTATCCTCCAGAACATCTTTTTTTTTGCTAGCAAAACTGCGGGACTTGGGTTTGAACTGTGGGTTTTTGTATACATTGTGTATATGTGGAAATTGGGTTTTTAATGTTTGTTGGGTGAATGTTTAATGTACGTTTGTCACGCTCACACAATACACGGCTGCACAAACAAACTGTTATGAGTTTTTTTCTTGGTCATATTAGAGAGCAGATTGTCTTGATATTTAATGCCCCAGCCGTAGAACGGCGTTGTGGCGTTCCCCTCGCTGAGTGGAGGGTGAATTGCTACAAAGCAATGCACGGAACTGACGGTGGATTTCCATGAGCCACCTGCCTGGCGGTCCGCCGCCCTGCTGGTGGCAACGGGTGTCGCAGGCTATGACGCAAATTTTCCATGACATAAATGTTGAAATTTATTTATTTTACACATTCTTACAGCATTGGAAAACATTACTAATGTTTGTGTCTTGTTTTTCCTCCTACATAAACCATATTAAAACAAAAAATATATTTCTCTCCCCCATCTTTTTACATTTTCAAACATTTTTGAAAATGCTCCAGGGAGCCACTAGGGCGGCGCTAAAGAGCCGCATGCGGCTCCTGAGCCGCGGGTTGCCGACCCCCGTCTTAGTCCATTGGAAACCTGCAAGAAAAGTTTAGTCACTGAGTCAGAAATGTATAAATCTTTATTACTATAATAGCCTAGTCCTAGTTTTCTGTATATAGGTTTATCACAATAAAGTTAACATTTATGTCGACAGCTAATTATACGTACATCATGCCTACATGTTGATAATAGCCCTGCAGCATCATGCATGTCAACATGTGTATGATTAATGATGCCCCTGCAGCATTAAAAGAAAAAAATATAGTACTTACCTGTGAAATGTTATACCTTCTTCCTTCATGAACCCATTTCTCAGATTTTGGCAGTTGAAACCCGCACAATGAACTGGAATTCTGCAAAAAATGTGTTTACATGCATTCACTGCAGCAGTAACTTGACCTCACCAAGATGGCGGTGCTCTCCTTCCACGAGGAATCACGTGATGTCTCCTCTAGCGATATAACTCATTGGTTCTGCAGCTCAGCAAAAATCTCCGGTTTAGGTTTTGGGGAGAAAAACAAAGGAAAACACACGGAGAAGGATTCTGCAAAGGAAATCCAAAGTTCTATTGGTAAGTCAGCGTCCTGGAAACATGCTTTGTTGGTTCTGAAGTGGCATGAATGCAGACTTAGATTGGTTTGTTTCCTTGGATTCTTCAGATGGATTCAAGCTGTAAATGTTGTCATTATAAAGCAAGTTTGGACTAAACTAAAGCAGAAAGTGGCTTTGAAGATGGTCAGGAGAAATGAGGGCTTTTTTCAGAAATTCTTGGAAGAGGAGGACTTCTCCAAACAACCAGAATCTAGGAGGAGGTTTTTTCAGCATTGATATCAGGATTTAGCATGAGCTTCAATCCCATTTTTGTTCAATCCAAATGTTTACCGTCATATTCAGGAGTTCAACTCTGAAAGCCACCATGACATCATAGACATTAAAGACCCTGTTACCTAGCAACCAAACACAACAAACTGTAGACTATTCAAACTGGACATTTTGGGGCAACATTGACATTGAAGCTTTGAATTAAAGGTGTCAACACATTTCTGCATTGGATTCATTCTGTTTCAGTGTCTAAGGTTGGTTTTGTGGCAGAAACCAAGTTTTTGTTGAACAGTAGCGTTTGAAAAATCAGAAAGTGGCTTTGAAGATGGTCAGGAGAACTTCTTTGAAGAGGAGGACTTCTCCAAACAACCACAACCTTAGAGGAAGTTTTCTGAGCATTCCTAGAATGCTTTTCAAATGACTCATCATTTTCCACAGAAGCTAATGAGTTTTTCCAAATGCATGCTGAATATTCTTAGTTCTAGCTTGGAAAGCACTTTGTGGTATTTCCCTGGAAAACCTGCTTTATCCATCATTTTGGTCTCTTTTTCTTCTTCTAAGTTCCAGCTTGGTGAGTGTGCAGGTAGCCATGGCAACCACTGTCCAGGTCAAAGGGAGGACCACGGCCATCCAGTCTCCAGGCTTTTGGATTGATTTGGATTTGATAAACATTTGTTTCCCACATTTTAATAGTAGAATTCAACACGGGACATAGAGTGGATTGTAAGAATAGGAACAAAAATAGCAACAACAAAAGAATCCTCCTCCCCTTAAAACATGCATTTGACTCTGAACAAGTCTAAAACAAATCCAAGCAAAGACCAGCGCTGGGGCTCCTGCTAGTTTCTTTTAGAAGAGCCTGCCTCTTCCAAACATAGAATGTTCAACAACTAGAGCTAAAAATGTCTGTTGGTAGATTTCTGGATGTTGGCCGTATCCCAGCGAGCAAGGCCAAGTCAGCCCCATATGGTTTCAAAGTGGACAGAAAATGTTTTTAGGAGTTTCTAGAATGTTCAACAACTAGAGCTAAATGAAACTAGTGCATGAAATGACAAAGAACTTCCTGTTTGAAAGGAATATCATGATGGCTTCCACCTGTCTCTGTGCTTTTCCTTTCTTTTTTGTGTTTCTCCTCTTTGGGAGGTTACACAAAATGGCACTTTAACCCAGAAGGAAACAACAACTGCTCCTGAATCCCCTACAGCCTTTATCTAAACATTTAGATTGACCATTATCACACATTTGATTGCATTTTCTCAGTAAAACAAGCACAACTTCATGTTTGTTTGCGTGTAAAACGATTCCAAAAAGCCATGTGTCATCCTGGAGGGACTGGTTTCTCATCAATGCAGACCACCAAGTTTCTCTGGTTTCTTCCTATTTGGTGGCTGGTAGGCCTTTTGGGATTTTTGTCAGGGAAAGAAGTGAACCTGGGCTCCAAATATTGGAAGACACTGATCTAAAAGTACTAGGACATCTGGAGAAAGCTCTAGTTCTGGTCCAACTCAGTCCAAAGCACTGAAGATAGATGGAGTTGGATTTGGGAGAGGACTGAGCTCATTCAAATGAAGAAAGAACAAGTCAACAGATGAAGAAGATTTCAGGCAAACAGACAGGCAAAGGGAATAGTATCCCACAATTCATGGGGTGCCGATCTAACAGTAGCATCAAAGTTACACCTACTTAATTGAATTAATTTGAATGAAAGTAAAATAACTGTCTGATAACTACGTGTTATTTGAAAGCTGACCTAACTAAGAAAAAAAATGATTTATCTTAACTAAAGCAAATAATTAAGTTAGATCAAAGTATAAAAGTTTATCTTTCCAACATCCATATGTGGTCTTATCACCCTCTCACGGTGGAAAAAGTATTATCTGAGCTTCTTCATCCACTAAATCATCTTCAAATGGACATGCCATGCTGCTTCACCTCTCTAAAAAAAACTAACCTTCAACTAAACCTGCTCCAGACCAGGTTATGTTCAGAGCATGAGTTGCTATGGCAACTTGACATACCCTGAAACATACCTGTACTTCCATTTGTGGAACCGAAAGCTGAGGTTATCCACTTCCTTAAACCAGGGTCAAACCAGCTCAGTTACCAGCTTAGTTATCATGGTAACTAGCATAACCTGCTATCTGGAATACCCCCTGGTTTAACCTACTGGGCTAAACAGACACAAAATAAATCAATATTCATCTGAAATGCATATAGAATGACCACGGCCTTAACAGAAACAAACAATGGTCAACACCTATTAAGGTAGTAGCACAAAATAAAGTCTTACTCAGTGGCCTTGTAGTACAGTGTCCCCCTGAGACTGGAAGGTCATGAGTTCAAATCCATAGTCAAATCAAACCAATGACTAGAAAAATGGGACTAAAACCTCCCTGCTGGACACTCAACTTAAAGGGGTTGGATTGGGGGGGGTCAAACCACCAAATGGCCCAGCTGTGTCTGCATCTCACCGCTCCCCAGGGGAGGAGTCAAATGTGAAGAGCAAAATCAGATGACAGCTAGTGAGACTTTTAACTTTATTTTATCATATCTTCTACTTCTCTTCTCTTCTTGGACAGTGACCTAGATCAGTGAGAAGGTAAGTGTTCTTTCAGTAAACATCCAATTGATTGTATCAGAGGACTATACTGAGTAACTCCACCCCCCTGCGCGTTCCAAACAGAAAGTACCTGTTGGCTCCTAGAAGTCAAACTCCCATAGACTTCTTTAGAGAAAAATCAGCTGTTAGTTATTCTATTGGTCAGAATAACCATTCTGGATCTGATATCTTGTTTTACATGTTTTTTGCTAATACTATCTTATTTTTCTCATTATACTTTTTCTTCATGGCCAGTTATTCAGGTTACAAACTGATCAGATACCCCAACCTCAAACATTTGAAATGTTTAATTGACACATTCTCTCGAGTACATTTTTAGTGAGTCAGACCGACTCAGGGCTCCATCCATATCCATCAGGAAAATGGCAGCTAAACTTACTTATTTCGCTTGGAGCTGGAAGTAAGACATTTTTTAGAGGTCACATCACACTGGCTCAGTCCAGACCTCTAATACAGTCAGTGGGTCCGCCTTTGGGTTGTGTCTTTGTCTGCAGCTGTGCAGACTTCCTCTATAGGTCAGAATTGGACAAAAACAACAAGTGCAAGAACATGAACACTACAGAAAAACAAACACATTTCTATGCAGAATACAAAAAAAAAAATGAAGATATACAATAAAACCTACTCTGCTAGAGAAAGTGGTGTTTGGTAAAGATGGAATAATTGGATGGAACTCTGTGATCTCATGTCAGTCATGGATTCAGCAGTCAGAACTGGACCTGAGGAGTCCATCTTTAGAACCAACAGAGAACCAACAAACAGCAGAAACCCACACTGTGGGAAAGACTCCACACTTCTGACTGATGTTCAAGTCCACTTTATTCTTCACAGTAAAGATTGGAACAGAACACTGAGAACCAAATAGAACAGAGGAGCAGATCTAATGTCAACAAGAAAACAGGAATCACAAGAACACCAGACAGAAACACCAGTCTGGTTCTTTATAATTTTATATTTAAAAAAATACTGAAATGTTCATGAACTACATAGTGTTAGATTTAGAGATGCATAAAATAATTCTATATTCGTCATGGTAACACACAGACTTAGACAACATTGTTTTATCTTATACCATGGTCTGGGTAAATACTTGATTCTGAGTGGCTGCTGGGTATAGATCCGGTCACATAGCTTAAATGTTCTACATCACTGCGCTGGCTTCTTTACCACAACCTTTAGCTTCATCATCTAGACAAAAACAAGCGGTAAAAGGTGAACTTTAACTCTGAACTGATTTTATTTAACACACCGTGACGATCAGCATAGATATCCCTTTCCTTTGTCGCTGTTGTCAAAGTCAGTGCTGGCTAATCCGGTGCGTTATGTTACAGTGACAATGTGCCACATGAAAAACTTGAAAAACTTTATTTAAATCCAAAAAATAAAAGAATAAAGTACTAAAAACGGATTGAATATTTATTTCTTTTGTAAGTGACCATGGTATAAGCAGGTTAATGGTCTTCAAAGTGTGCAATTTGAGAAATTAATAAACTGTGCAGAAGAAACAGATTGGGCTTCCACGTCGTAGAATAATGCACACTTCGTCAGACAGTGTCCCATACAGAAACAACAACCACAATGGTTAACTCAAAAACTTTAGACAATATCATAAAGTAAAATAAATCTACTAAGAAAAGTCAACCAACAAAAATTAAACATTATTAACATTTCTCTAAAAATCAAATCTTACCCTCACAATTCAAAACAGCACATTTCTATTTAGAGGTATATCTAAAAGAATGAATTTCATGAAGTTAAATATCTTAAAAAGGGAAACTCATGATGTTTGAAATCATTACACAATCCCTGATTTGAGATATGTGAGCATAGTGGCTTATAGATGACAAACACCTAAAAGTAATGTCTTAAAAATTTACAAATTTATGTCAGAAGAATAAAAAAGAATGCTTTCAGCACTCATGTCAAATTCAGTAAAGTCTTCTCTTCAATGCATCCAATAATCACTTCTGCCTCCTTATTACTAAATAACTCCATCAATGTGATATGGAGGACATCAGCTTATACACATTTTAATGAAAGATCAGGATGCTTTGATAGCTGACGTCAGGTCAGTTTCTCTTCTGCATGAGTTCTCTCGTTTCAAGGTCAAATACATCACTAGAACTTTTGGCAAATACATTACACAAAAAAGGGTGATTTGAGACTAAATACATCGCTAAAACTTGTTTTATATTGTTTACACAAAAAAAGTTCTCATGTGTCTTTTGATCACATAAAAAGTATAACATTTTTTGCATTTTTTAAGAAAAAGGCCTTTCTCCTGTGTGAGTTCTCATGTGTGTTTTGAGACTAGATGAATCACTAAAACCTTTATTGCATTCCATACAAGAAAAAGGCTTTTCTCCTGTGTGAGTTCTCATGTGGTTTTTGAGATCAGATACATGACTATAACTTTTATCACATTCTTTACAAGAAAAAGGCTTCTCTCCTGTATGAGTTCTCATGTGTGTTTTGAGATTATGTACAAAACTAAAACTTTTATCACATTCTTTGCAAGAAAAAGGCTTCTCTGCTGTGTGAGTTCTCACGTGTTTGTTGAGACTAGATTTTTCACTAAAACTTTTATTGCATTCTGTACATGAAAAAGGCCTTTCTCCTGTATGAGTTCTCATGTGGTTTTTGAGATTAGATAGTTGTCTAAAACTTTTATCACATTCTTTACAAGAAAAAGGCTTTTCTCCTGTATGAGTTCTCATGTGTGTTTTGAGATTATATACAAAACTAAAACTTTTATCACATTCTTTACAAGAAAAAGGCTTCTCTCCTGTATGAGTTCTCATGTGTTTTTGGAGACTAGATGAATCACTAAAACATTTATTGCATTCTATACAAGAAAAAGGCTTTTCCCCTGTGTGAGTTCTTATGTGTTTTTTGAGAGCAGATTCATGACTAAAACGTTTATCGCATTCTACACAAGAAAAAGGCCTTTCTCCTGTGTGAGTTCTCATGTGTGATTCGAGATGAGATATACAATAAAAACTTTTGTCACATTCTTTACAGGAAAAAGGCTTTTTTCCTGTATGTCTCATGTTTGTTTTGAGATGAGATAAATAAATAAAAGTCGTCCTCTGATCTCTGTTCTTTGGGTCTGTCACTTCATCTGTAGTTGATCTTGATTTTTCATGTTGGTTTCCTTCTTCATTCTGACTATCAGTAACATTAAAGCTCTGCTGATTGTTTAGATCTGCTTCACTGTTCTCATCTTCTTTATAAGTAGAAATTTCCATCAAGGTATCATTCTCCTGCTTCAGATCAAGCTGATCTTCATCCTGACTGATGCAGAGTTCCCCTGGTTCCTCTTTAATTTGTGGCGGTTCTGGTTCCTGTAGTTCCTCTTTGATCTGTGGAGGTTCTTCCTGGTCCTGCTTCAGATCAACCTGCTCTAACTTCTGACTGAAGAGCTCCTCTTTAATCTGTGGAAGTTGTTGTTCCACTTGTTCCTCTTTAATCTGTGGAGGTTCTGGTTCCTGCAGTTCTTCTTTAATCTGTAGAGGTTCCGGTTTCTGCAGTTCTTCTTTTATCTGTAGAGGTTCTGGTTCCTGCAGTTCCTCTTTAATCTGTGAAGTTTTTGGTTCTCCATGTTCCTGCTTAATGTGTGGAGGTTCTGGTTCCCCATGTTCCATTCTTAAATTGCTCTGTTGGTTGCACAGATCCTCTTCACTCGCATAATGCTGAGGAAGGACTGCAGGGACAAAAAGACAAAAAAGGAGAACTTTTATACTCTTAAAGGTATTTGTATACTGTCAAGAAATAGTCTTTCTTTGTTCTCTTTTACAGATAAGACAGTCTTTCTGTCCTGTCAGTCTTTCAGTCTTCAGCAGGTCAAACACCTAATTAAAGAAACTCACAAGTTTTCAAAAAGGTTACTATACATTTCAATAAACACACACTCCCCACACTGACAAACTCATCTTTTACAGTAATATGGTGGTGGTCATTGATCTTGTGTTTCCTACCCCAGTAGGGTGTTGCTACTGATCATCCTCATAGCAAGATAACAGCGGTAAGGCTCATGGGGAACGAAAGTGAATCTTACCCAGATGCAGAGCTGTTAGGTTTGGCTTTTGGCACGTGCAGAGATATGCTGTTTCAACTGTTTTGCCTTTCCTTTGCTCCCCCTAGTGGCGGAATTGCACATTTCGGTTATTTCTTTAAAAAAATCACAACTCGCCACAGGAATGGACTAGAAACTTGCTTTCTTTTTTAAACATCCTTGATTTGTACTCTTCATGTGTGGGCTGGAATTAACCACCTGGTGGGTCCGATACGGCCCGTGGGGCGTATATTTGACACCCCTGTTCTAAATGTACTTTTTACAGCAGCATTAAAATGCATTACAATTAGATGGATGAAAACAGAGCTACCCTCCCTAGATACCTGGATTCAGAAAGTAAGAGAACTCTTTCAAATGGAAAGAATAACCTTCCTATTAAGACATCAAATGCAAAACCTTAATGTAAGATGGGGCCCAACAAAATCATTAATACTGTCATCAATACATCTAGCTAGTCAAATGCTGGCATGTTTAGATTTCATTTTTTCTTGAAACTATGGAGACAACTGTGTATAATGCTCTGTTGCAAAAAGTTTGAATAAAATATAAGTAAAAAACACAAAACAAAAAAACAGTATGGCTAGATAGATCTGATATTGCTGCCATTTTTGTTGCACTTGACAAACCTAGCCAGAGAGAAATGATGGTTTGATAGGGGATGGAAGTAAAAGAAGCCATCTTTGTCAAGAAGGATAAACCTTCTCTTAATAAATGGTGGTCTCAGGTTTATTCTTCCATCCATCTACGGCAGTGTTCTGAAACCCAAACAAACCGAACCAGTTCCACCTGGATCATTAACAGCATTAACAGCAAAGAGATGACCAGTTTGTGGAGGGAGTCACTGGCTCCCCAACCCCCAGCTGAGGACAAAGGACTCTTAATGACCCGAAACCATGTAGGCTAAATTGACAATACCATCCAGTTTCAGGTCTGACTCCTCTCCCATGAGCGCATATATACCAGCTCTTAGACCAGCTAATTCAGAATTGACAAAGACTCTTGGATAAGAGGCGAAACATATTCTAACTTTAAAACTAAGTCCAGATGACAGCCCCTAAACCTACTACTATGTTGCACTGTAATGTTAGCTTAGGGTAGTGAAGGGCTGTAAGCTAGCGGGAGAAAGTGTAAACGAAGATTTTAATGGGATAGTAGTGGAGGGTTTCTTCCACGTCAACAGTCCCTCCACAACTCAGACGTACCTTTCTAATGAATTCCTACTGCTCTGCAGAGACTGTCAAAAAAAAAATACAGGTTTTTTTATTTGGCCTTAAAAAACGGCATTATCCTAATGAAAAGATAACTCGGAACACTTTGAAAATAGAACAGTTTAGTTGGAGTGGGATTTTAAAATTCTTCACAGAGCTAAAGTTTAAACTAAAAACCACAATACAGTGTTCCCTTTTCTACATCACAGTTCACCTTTTGCAGTCTCATTTAAGCATGATTATGCTGCTGCTTTTTTTTTTTCAAACAGAGAACCCTGTTCTGCACCATGATTGGCTAGAGATAATGTCAATCACTTTGAGTGTAAAAGATAAATCTCTACATATATGGATTGGTTTTTGATCGTTAAGCTTGAATCCATTCAGATCAATTAATTGGTTTGGTCAACCCAACCCTATTATTTCCTGTACTTTATCCTGTGAGATTATTATCGTGGCAAGTGGTCGTAGCCAATTTAAAAAAACAAAAATAAAATAAAAAAATAAACCCACACAGAGCAACAACGCCACCCCAGGTACAGGGTCTGGGGAACCCAAAGCGCTGCAACACAGGCGTAGATTATTGTTTAAAATGCGTTCAAGACGTGGTACCAGTTAGAAGTAATTTTATTTACACTTAAAAAGGACTCACACTGGGGAGGGAGAAATGGGAGAAAACCCCTTCGAGGGCCGAGGCTTACCAATGGAGCGCTGGCCAGACCCACGTGGAGGAGAATGGCAACCAAAATAAAACAGAAAACACCCCACTCTGTGGCAAGCACACACGTGGAAAAAACAAAATATAAACTAAAACTGAACACGCCCCACACTGTCCCTGCACTCAGCCCTAAGAAAGAAAGGGCGGAAAAATAAATAAATAAATCAAACAAGGGTTGACAAGATTGTTTGAAAGAATACAAAAAAAATACTATAAAATAAAACACAATCAATGCCAACCTTCACACAAACACACTCACAATAAAAACAAGATAAAACCTCAAAAACAGGATAAAACCAGCACAACACAGCAGCGGCCCTTGGGAAGGGCGCGACACCTCTCAGCATGTCCTCTGTCCAATGACCATGGAGAAAAAGAGGGCTTGATGCCGCTCTGTTGGCTGCCGCAAAGGCCAAGAAGATGAAGGTCTGGGCTCGGAGTGCAGCCTGAAGCCCACCGGCAGGAGCTGGAGCACCAAGGCCTAGAGCTAGCAGCCATTGGCTGAAGCAAGGTGTAACTGCTGTGTGCTTAAAATAAATAAATAAATAAATCAGGAAAGCCAAACAAAGCAGCAGTGTGTCTATGCTGTCCCTAAATACAAACAAAAATCTGTTAAAGCATAATTCATATTAAAACTAACAGGCAGAGGCTCAGACCAAACAAACTGATCTCCTGAGCAGTGAGGAGAAACTCATCCAAGCCTTAATCTCACTGGGGCATAGAGGGGCATAGAGCTTCAGATACCAGAGCTCTTTTCTTTTCCAGCTAAAGAACACAATTTGTTTAGGAAAACCTAAAGCAGATTCACCAGAGATGGCGGCACCACCACACTTACCAGGAAGCACAGAGTGCTAGCTACTAGCAAAATGGGCGGGGTCTGAGCACCAGACACCAAGTGCTCAAGTGCTGGGCTGAACCATTTTAAAACTGCTCCTAGGTAGTCAGGGGAATTGCCTTCAGCTGTGCAGCATCATCCTGCTACATCTCCAAAGTCTCCTCTGGAGCGAAACACCATCTATGAATGACGTAAACAGTAGAGACCCACGATCGCAATAAACTGATTAAATGCACCACGATTGGATCAACAATGGGCTTAACCCACCTATCTCAGTCGGAAAGAAATTTTGATCAGAACGGTGCAGACCATTCCAAACAGTCTGTTTACATCACACATTTTTATTCCGTTCAGGCATTTCTTCTGATTACTTTTGTCCATGTAACCCCAGCTAGTGTTACAGGATTTCTCAAACCGAGAAGCTCAAACAAAAAGGTACAGATCATTAACATTGTAAAGAGTCTATACTGCCTCATATTACAAAAATAAATGTTCTGCCTCTCATGAAGGGGGTTGCTGTCCAACCGCTGATCAAACAGATGAGAGCCGAAGGCCTCTTGTGTTGGACATATTTTACTGTTACAACATGTGGTTATAATCTTCTGACACACAAGGAGTATATTTGAAATAATCGCTTTTGTAATTTAGGCCAGACTTTAGTTATATTAATTATATTTGTAGTAAGCACATAATTATGCATACAACCCTTCTCTGGATCGAACACTATAACAAAGTACCGTCCCTGCCTGCAAACACTCAGCTACGAGACTCCAGCTGCTCTCCTACACGGTTCTCTTGTGTGTAGCAGCAGGTTCATTCTAACAGCCACAGATCTTTTTCCAAAGTGGGTAATCGCTAAATCTCTCTATAAACACTATAAAGAATAATGTCTGACACAAGAGGGAAAAGAATGTGAAATGAAAATATGTAGAGCCCGAGCAGATCTGGACGCTTTGAGTTTGTCCAAGTGGGGCCACCGTAGTGTGACGTTATCCTCAGTCGAAGGACCCCGAACGGTTATTGTACCTATGGAGCCGGCAAGATGGCGGCGTGACTGGTTTGTTTATATCGAGCTCCGAGCACCAAACTTTTTTCTTGAGCTTTTTTGAAGCAGCAAGACTTGCTTTATCTTGAAAACGACCGGGAATGTTCTGTTTTGTAGTTTCTGGATACTTTTTACAAATTCCCACCATTCAAAATGCCCAAACCTGCTAAAAGAAGCGAATCTTCATAAGAAAAAGAAAGCTCCGCTAGCTTGTTGTTAGCTGACAAGCACGACTACTCCGGCAGCATGGACATACCCATGCCTTCGGAGGAGGAATTTCCATCACTCCCAGTGACCCCAAGTAAGCCTCCTCTTGCTAAAAGGCCTACCATGCCCTGGTCCATGAAGTCGGATGAAGCAGTTAATATGCTAGCCAAACTAATCAACTCAAGAAGTGATGCTCTTGAAAAAATGGTTGAAACTGTCCATTCCGAAATTAAACTCATAAATGACAAAGTTGATGCCATAGAAAAACATGTGGGAAAAAAATGAAGAATTTACGTTGAGATGCTTGACCGGAGTTGCAGACCTGGAAGCTTATGGTCGTTGATGGAATCTGAGGCTGTACGGCCTTCCTGAGGCTGATAAGGAAAACGTGCTCAACATTGGCCAGCATGTTTTGCCCTCAGAAAAAGAAAAGTTTCCCGATGTTGTTGATGTCGCTCATCGGATGGGAAGAAAACGCCAAGAGGACCCGAGGCCTCGAGGGGTTCTAACCCAATGCATCTCCCAGCGTCTGAAGGAGGAGGTTTGGAGGGCGGCCAAGAAGAACGGGTTTCTCCAAGCTAAAGGACTGCGCTTCAACGAGGACTTAACAAAAGACGACAGGTAGAATCTGCCGAAACTGTGGCCGAAAATCAAGAAAGCACACGAGGAGGGAAAGGCGGCTTACTTCGTGGGAGGCCATGGATTTATTAATGGGTCAGAAGTTCACCCATGAAAAAAGAAGCGGAAAAGAGAAAAATAAATAAGAGAGATTCTTTTTTTGTTTTTCTTTTCCCAGTGAGGAGTCCAGTGTGTTCTCCTCTGCATTCTCAGGAACTTACCCCCCTCTCGAATCCCTTTTTATTTTTATATTTGAGAGGATTCCTTCCTTAAAAAAAATGTTTTTTTGAACTCAAACCTCTTCTTTTAATGCCAGGGGACTACGCAATAATGTTGAACGCAAAGCTTTATTTATTTTTGCTAAGCAGTTTCATTCAGATCTCTGTTTTTTACAAGAGTCTCTTTCAATATCTGATGATGCTAAATTCTGGAAGTGTCAATGGGGTAATTCTTTATGGTTTCCACATGGTACAGAGCGATCAGCCGGGGTAACAACTCTTAAAAATAGGTTTAGTGGGGACATTTTACTTACTGAAAGTGATCCATCAGGTCATTATATTTGCCAAATACTACAATGTGATGACAATATTGTTATTTCAGCCAATATTTATGGATACAACACTGTCAAAGAAAATGATCAACTTTTTTTCTCTATAGAAAACTTACTGTTAAAATGGTTAGAGAAATTTCCAAATGCCATCATATAGTTGGGGGTAACTTCAATGATGTCCCAGATAATAATGTAGATAGGTGTCCTCCTCGTGGGCCGGATGGAAGCAACACCAAGCTGAAGAATTTTATGGAGAAATTTGACCTCCATGATATATGGAGAAGCAAAAATCCTGATGTCAAATGCTTTACATGGAGTAACAAATCTGGTACAAATCAGTCCAGAATTGACTTTTGGTTGGTCTCAAAAAGTGTTTCTATAGATCTGATTGATGTAAACATTTGCCCCACCCCTCTTACAGATCACAAAGCCATAGTTGTTAAGATAAAGTTTAGCGCCTCTAAGTTTTATGCCACTCATTCAGCTTATTGGAAACTTAATAGCTCTATTTTACTGGATGACACTGTTAAAAAACAAATCAAAAGACAAATAGCACATTTTGGTCTAAAGCTAATATAGACAAGAAATATGGTTTACACTGGGAGCTTTTTAAATTTGAAATAAGTAAATATCTTAGAAAAGTAAGTAGTGTTAAAGCTAAAAATAGAAGAGCACATGAAGCTAATGTCATTTTAAAAATCACTCACTTGTGTCAAAATAATCCTGACAAACTATCAGATGTAGATAAACTCCAGCTTTCTAGCCTTCAAACTGAATTAGATCATTTATATCTTCAAAAAGCCAAGGGAGCTTTTGTGAGATCTCGATCAAGATGGCTTGAAATGATGAACAAAATTCACATTACTTCTTTAATCTGGAGAGAACCCATTCTAAAGGTAGCAGCATACACAGAATCAATATAGATGGAACTATTTCAGAAGACCCTACAGTCATTTCTAACTATTGTCGAGATTTTTACCAGAAACTTTATAGCTCTAAATTTTTTTCAAGTTTCAACAGATGCCTTCATAGATTCGTTAACAGTCAAGACCATCACTGAAAGTGAAAAGGAGCAATGTGAGAGCATGGTTACACTTGAGGAAGTACAAAAGGCCATAGAACAACTTAAATCTAATAAATCACCAGGGACAGATGGGCTGACTTCAGAATTTTATAAATGTTTTGCTGAGGATCTGTCTCCCTTTTTACATCAAATGTTTGTAGAAAGTATAGATAAAGAACTTCTTCCTACAACATTGACTCAAGGCCTGACAACATTAATTCCAAAATCTGGGAAAGACACGTCATTCTTAGATAACTGGCGTCCAATATCGCTACTCAACAATGATTATAAGATCTTTGCAACAATCTTGGCCAAAAGACTAAAACTGACACTGAACTCAGTAATTGATGAGACCCAGTCTGGCTTTATGTCAGGAAGACATATAATGAATAATATCAGGCTAGTTTTGGACATTCTTGATCATCCAGACATTATAAATGACAATGGTTTTATTTTATTTTTGGATTTTTACAAAGCATTTGATACCGTAGAACATAAATTCATTTTGCATTGTCTTCAAAAATTTGGTTTTGGAGAATACTTTTATTCAGCTATTGTAACATTATAAAACTATATAGCTCTATTAAATTAGCAGGTGGAACCTCTCCCAGATTTAATCTAGAGAGAGGAATTAGGCAAGGTTGTCCTGTTTCTCCATATCTTTTCCTTTTAGTTTCTCAACTGTTAACAGATCACATTAAATCCAGTGCAGTAGAAGGCATCAATCTCATTGACAAAGAACTAATTATTACTCAACTTGCAGATGACACTACACTTTTTCTAAAAAATGAAAGGCAAATTCCTGTTGCTTTTGACGTTATTGGGACATTTTCAAAGGCGTCCAGTCTTCGTTTGAATGTGAATAAATGCGAATTAATGGCACTTAAAGATTGTGCTGCTACCACTTTGTATAATCTTCCAGTTAAATCTGAAGTGAAAAATTTAGGTATTTTGATATCAAAAGACCAACATGCAACGAGCTCCCTAAATTTTAACCCAATAATAGAAAAAACTCAAAGGAATTTGAATCCGTGGCTCTCTAGAGATTTATCTTTGAGAGGAAGGATTTTACTCAGCAAAGCAGAAGGTATTTCCCGCTTAACATACACAGCTTTGGCTTAACATGTTGATGATAAAATTATCAAAGAAATTGACAAATTGCTTTTTAATTTCATCTGGAAAAACAGAACCCATTACTTAAATTTAACTTCCCTGTTCCCCCTTTAGAATATGCTAGGGTGTTTGGAGCGATTCCCTCTGGTGTATGCATGTTGTTTAAATTCCACAACAGAGTTCACATTGAGGAGCCTTTTCTACTCTCTCCCATTAATACTCCTGTGGGGAAAATATGTCTGACCGGTTATCCCAGGAAAAACAATAAAGCAATATGAACATTATTTCAAACAAACATTGTTTCACTACCTCGTAGCATGTCTTATTGGAACATGTTTGTTGAAGACATTGCATGGAAGAAGGTTTGGCAAACACCCAATAAATTTTTAATCACTAAAAAGGTTAAAGAAGTTTCTTTTAAGATTATCCATAGAATTTATCCAGCTAAAATGTTTATTCAAAACAGATAAGAAAAACATTGACAAACTCTGTAGTTGTGGTTGTAATTCCCCTGAAACAGTTATCCATCTTTTCTGGTATTGTCACAAAGTTACGGTGTTTTGGCAGGAGATGTGTGATTTTATTAATGATAAAATTGACTCTTTTTTTGTCTTCTTCTGGAAAGATGTCTTGTTGGGTCTAATATAAAAAAATATGCAAGAGGACTCTGGTTTACTTTTAAATCTTTTACTCATTTTGGCTAAATTTCATATTCATAAATGTAATTTTTCTGGTAGAAAACCCTGTTTCACTGTATTCCTTTCTGAGTTAAATCAGTATATCAACAGTATTCAAAATTCAAAGAAGCAAAAAGCAATCAAAACATTGTCTGTATGTGATAGATTCAGTATTTTTTCGTAGAGTTTAATCCCCTGGCTTTTTTCTATTTCTATTCGTGTTCCTCTGTGTTACATATTTGTTTTTGATATTTGCAGTTGTGTTTTGTATTGCATTCTTTAAAGTACAGCCTTGTAAAATGGCATAATATGCAATAAAGTTTATAAAAAAAAAGCATGTCAGGGTTACACCCACCTGCATTCCTTTAAAAAAAAAAAAGGTTATTGTACCTATATATACCTCGACATGTATGTCAGTGGCGCCACCAGGGCCGACACCTGGCCACCCTAGTGGCCACCCCACTAGCCACTTTAAACTGTGGTAGCATCAGTTGTGCATTTTATCCCAAATGTACAGCAACCAGGCGTCAAGTTGCTCTGATCACCTAAATCGGTCCACACCACCTCCCCTCCCTGCTGCCTCTGAGTGCGCAGACCAATGAGTTATATCACTAGAGGAAACATCACGTGGTTCCTCATGGAAGGAGAGCACCGCCATCTTGGTGAGGTCAAGTTACTACTGCAGTGTATGCATGTGAACACATTTTTTGGGAAATTCCCTTTCATTCTGTGGGTTTTAACTGCCAAAATCAGAGAAATGAGTCCATGAAGGAGGAAGGCAGAACATTTCACAGGTAAGTACTATATTTTTTTTCTTTTAATGCTGCAGGGTCTTCATTAATCCTACACATGTTGACATGCATGATGCTGCAGGGCTATTATCAACATGTAATCATGATGTTCGTATAATTAGCTGTCGACATAAATATAAACTTTATTGTGTTAAACCTATATACAGAAAACTAGGACTAGGCTATGATAGTAATATAGTTTTATACATTTCTGACTCAGTGACTTAACTTTTCTTGCAGGTTTCCAGAGCTGACCCAGATGGATCACTGTAGTTACCAACTAGCAATAAAGTCTGGCTGCGTTCGAAACAATTTGTGGAAACCGATTTTGATAAGACTGACCAGACTATTCACGTGAAACCCGGCACCATACCAACTGTGTTACCCCAAATTGATCACTCAAATGAATAAGTAAATCTATTGTTTTATTAGTTTTTTTAAAGGGGAAAATCTGTTGTTGACTTTTGGACTTATTGTTGACTTATTATTGATTTACTATTATAATTTATTATTATTGACCTATTATTGATTTTTTTTTATCATTTAATATTATTATTGACTTACTATTGATGTATTATTATTATTGACTTATTTATATATTATTATTTATTTTTATAATTGACTTATTGTTGGGCTTTTCTAAATAATTTAAATTAAATGTCAAAAAGGTCCAAAACTTCGAAATGCTTAAAAATTATTTTTGAAAATTCTTTGTAACATTTTAATTTATTTATAAGAAGTCCTGCAACTATGCATTTTACATTAAAGTTTCAGCTTATAAGGCTGACTGTTTCTCTTATTTAACAGCAACAAATGATGTATATATATATAAAATTATATACATCTATTATATATATTATTATTATATATTTATTAACATGTATAAATATGAATATATATAAATTATATAAAAGCTACTTAGATGCCACCAAAGGCTATCATTGTCATGTGGGCGTCATCGACCTCACCAAGATGGCATCGCGCTTCGCCACCGTCGGCCAGGCTTCCCAAACAGGCGTGTCTCCTCTAGTGATAGAACTCATTGGCGCAGACATCTAAAGACGGGCTGCTGGATGCAGAACACGAATAAGACGCGGGGTTCACTTGCGTGTTCGAACCCTCAGAGCCTCCGTGCCGGTTAGACAAAAGAACCAGTCTCAGTTACTAAAAGATGAACTTTCTTTATTACTGTTTCCCTAAGTCCAAAACGGCGCGTGTATGCGCTCCACGCCCTCACACAAGCTCTCCTTCCTCTCTTCCTGCATCACGCGAGCACCGGTTTTAGCACGCAGACACGGACGCGAACACGTGCGCGAGAGAGAATGCACGCACGCACACAATCACACATCCCAAAACACCTGATTTCTTTTCATGACTTTTAAATATTTTTTGTGGGATCTCTTAACAATCTGTTTACTTTAGATCACTTGATCAGTATTGTGCGCAAATACTTGGTGCAAATGTGCCCCATCGTCAGTGGTGGTGGATGTGCCACTACTTTTTATTAATACGTAAAAAAGGATTTTTCCTGTCACATGCGCCTCTCATTTCACGGCACTATTTAAAGCACTGCTTGTTGTGTTACCGCAACATTTTGACGTGTTTTAGTCCTGTTCCCACATAGTTACTTATAGTCAATAGTTGATGCTTGTGTAAGTCAATTTTCAGAGAATGAAGAGAAATTCAACATATACTCTTATTTTAGGAAGAAAAGTACAGCAGAAGGAGTGAAACAGATGGTAGGAGAGCAACAGAGGAGTAGTGAGGAGGAGGAAGATGAGACAGAGCAGCATGAATGACAGAAGAGAATGAGGAAGACAAAGATGAGATGGCATCAGACGAGGGACAGTCAGCATCATTGGTCAGAGAAACAAGGCAGAACTCAGCATAAGCAGGAGCTCCACCTGTTCCTGGACCAACAGGTGCAGTTAGAATGATGTTGCCCAAATAATACAACTGTTTCATGTTTATTAGCCTGAATAGAAATGTCTATATATTTCTTATCTGTCTATATACAGATATAATTAATAATTACCATGGAAGGGTATTATTATTATTATTTTTATTTCTGAACAACTGATTTCACTTTTTGTTCATTATAGATATCTCTCAGTCAAGAGCCGAACACCCCAAGCAGACACACCTAAGCATGAAATAGAAACAAAACAAATACAAATATATTAGTAGTAGTATCTACTAGTATCTATAAGTTATTATACTAGTAGTATCTACTATAAGTTAATGTTCTACAAAATATCAGTAGGCATTTAACTTTCTGTTGGTTTTGTAATGGTTGTTTTACTACGTTTAGTAGAATGAATTTTAAAAATATAGCTCATGGTTTTTGTGTGCCAGCCCAAGATTTAATGTGGCCCCCTAACGGCCACCTCCATAAAACATTTCTGGAGGCGCCACTGATGTACGTATCCTGCGGCTGTTAACTCCCGTGTCTCCCCGCTTCACCCCTCTTTTGCCCCTAGTAATTCGTTTTTCACCTGGCCACAGGAACTCCCCAGGTAGTCATATCTTTAGTCCAGAGTCTCCTGATCATGTAGTTTCCATTTAACATAAACTCCAAATGAAATAAACATATAACCATATCAATCAGGGTTATCAAAGGAAAGTCAATACTGATTTCTCTCTTTTCTTATCAGTAAAACTCCAAACATGCATTTACATATGTGGCAATGCTACAACAATGACCCGATCAGGCTCACTCACTGGTGGAAATGTGGAGAGGCCCAGCTCTCGAGGGCTAGACCAGATCTATTTGTCTGCAGGTGGATGCAGTGAACGTACCTAGAAGTCGGCATGGACGCATGACCTAGCTCAGCCACCAGAGCTTTCTGCCAGACCAGCTGATAGACCTGATAGAGGCTGCAGCATTTTCTGCTTTTTAGAATGAGCGTCAGTAGATCAGTGGGTGTTCTACATGCAAGCTAATCTAGAATTTTTTCAATCCATGCAGTACAAGTCAGGACATTTTCCAGATGACATTTGCGGTTCACAAAAACAATTGTCAGTTTTCTAAGTTATAAGGTATAAAATAAGTGTTTTATTCATTGTAAAAATTAATCATGACCTTTAAAATTTTATTACATAGTATTTTTACTCTTTAGATTAATATCTTTGCTGACTTTCTAGACATTATTTTGATTGTTTTCTGCATTTTAACTTTTTTTTTAATTGAAAATGTGGTCTGCCACCAGGATATTTATATTTGCTGTTTGCTCTGCTGTCAGTTTTTTGTTCCAAGGCTCCAAAGAAGAAGACTATTTAGTTGATGCCTGGAATCGCTGCCACATATTGTACAAACCAGGAAATGAAAGTCTGGAATCTCTCTATATTGATAACTTCAAATGCTTTAAAGGGTGTTTTTTAAGCCAAATCACCTTCTGTGAAGCTTCAAATTGAACGGGATCATTTTCTTGATTATATTTCTAATTAATTTTGATTTGACGGAGGCCGCGGTGGCAGCCGACGCTAAGAAAAATGCAGACGCTTATGCAGAAATGATTCAACTTTTGGACGATAAAAGCCTGTCATTAATTATGAGGGATGCGTCCGATAATGGAAGAGCTGCACTGAAAATTTTGAGAGGCTACTACGCAGGAAGAGGAAAACCCTGCATTATCAGCCTGTATACCACGCTGACTTCGCATCAGAAACTGCGCGAGGAGACGGTTACTGATTATGTCATCAGAGCCGAGGCCGCCATTACAGCACTACGCAACGCGGGAGAGACATTAGCAGATGGCCTGCTGATTGCTATGGTTCTAAAAGGACTACCTGAAAGTTTTAAACCATTTGCAATACATGTAACTCATAATAAGAATGATATGACATTTCCTGAGTTCAAAACAGAGTTGCGCAGCTATGAAGACACTGAGAAGTTGACTGTAGCAGAGTCAAATGACAACCTGATGAAGACAATGGCAAGAACAGGTCAAAAGCACATCAAGTCGAACGCACAGAGCAGAGACTGCAGCGATGTAGATATTAAATGTTTTAAGTGCGGACTGAAGGGCCACAGAGCAAAAGCATGCAGGAGGAAAACGTGGTGCAACCATTGCAGGAGCAGCACACACAATGATACCACCTGTAGACACAAAGACAAACAGGATGGAGCAAGGAAAGTCGCAGATGAGAGCGGCAATGAATCTGGAGCTACAGCTGCGGATTACGCTTTCCGGATTACTAATGCAGATGTCAAAGGCCAGCAGCAACCTGCACGTCGCATTAAGGAGAAGGTCCTGATGGTCAACACCGGAGCTACCTCACACATCATTAATGATATTGCCAAGTTCAAGGGTTTTGATGAAGCCTTCAAACCGGAGATGCATGTTGTGGAGTTAGCAGATGGAACGATGTGCAAAGGAGTCGCTCAACGAAGAGGAAATGCGGAAGTGTTCCTGATAGACAGTACAGGTCAACAACACAAAGCAACCCTGAGAGGAGCATTGTATATTCCATCATATCCTCAAGACATTTTCTCCGTGAAGATGGCTACAGCATCAGGAGCGACAGTCACCTTTAAACAAGGGCAGGATGTGTTAACCCACAAAGACGGTACCAACTTTAATATTCATGTGCATGACAAGTTGTATTATTTGCAAATTGAAGTTGAAGACCATGATGAATGTAACACCTGTCACGATATGCAGACATGGCACGAGATCTTAGGCCACTGCAACTATGAGGATATTCTAAGGTTGCAAAATGTAGTAGATGGGATGACTATTAAGGGCAGAGCAGACAAGCCTGACCACGATTGTGAGGTGTGTATTCAGGGGAAATTTACACAAACATGAAATAGGAATCCTGATAACAGAGCAACAGCCTCCCTGCAGATGGAAGACACAGACTTAGCAGGACCAATAGCAAATGAATCCATTGATGGGTACAAATATGCGCAGTCATTCACTGATGACTACTCCAGCACAGTATTTGTATATTTTTTGAAAGCGAAAAGTGATGCACTAAACGCAACAGAAAAATTTTTGGCCGACATTGCACCTTTTGGAAAGGTAAAATGCATTTGATCTGATAACGGCACAGAGTTCACATGCAGAGACTTTCAAACTTTGTTGAGGAAGAATGGTATTAAACATGAGACATCAGCACCATATTCACCTCATCAGAACGGCACTGCCGAGAGAGGCTGGCGTACTCTTTTCGAGATGGGTAGATGTATGCTAATTGAAAGTCATTTACCTAAAAGTCTATGGAACTATGCTGTTCAAACAGCAGCCGTAGTGCGAAACAGATGCTTTAATAAGCGAACAGGAAAGACCCCTTTCCAAATGCTAACAGGAAGAAAGCCAGACCTGTCAAAAATGCAAAAATTTGGATGTGTATGTTATACATACAAACAGGACAGAGGAAAGCTTGATTCAAAGTGTGAGCAAGGATTTTTTGTTGGTTACGACAAAAACAGCCCAGCCTATTTGGTCTAAAATCCTGAAACAGAAAAAGTCCAGAAACATCGCTTTGTCAAATTTGTGAGCAAGATGAGTGCAGAGAGACAAACGCAGACAGGTGAAGTTGAACTAAATAAATATGGTAGAGTAGACATACCTATTCCTGACAGTAACAGAGTAGACATACCTATTCCTGACAGTAACACTGACAACATTGACAGAGACATTAAAGAAGTTCAGGAGCAAGCGGTAAAAGACAAAGAATCACAAAGTGACACATCGGATGAGCATGATCAAAGAGAGCCAGGTGTAGCAGATGATTCATGTGTCAGTGAAAGATATCCAACGAGGGAGAGGAGAAAACCCAGTCACCTGAAGGATTTTGTAACTGAGATTCATAGTAACATCAATTATTGTTACAGAGCAGTGTGTGGTATCCCACAAACATTCAAAGAAGCTGTGGAGTCAGATAATGCAAAACACTGGATTAAAGCCATGGATGCAGAAATTCAGTTATTGAGAGAGAACAACACCTTTACTCTCACTAGTCTGCCACAGGGCAAGAAAACAGTGGGGGGTAAATGGGTCTATTCTCTAAAAAGTGACAGTGATGGTAATGACAAGTACAAAGCCAGATTTGTGGCTAAGGGCTACAGCCAGGAGAAAGGAATAGATTCCGGTGAAATGTTTTCACCAACAGCTAACTTAACAAGCATAAGAGTTTTGCTACAAAAAGCAGCTCAAGAGAACTTGTTACTTCATCAGATGGACGTAACTACAGCTTACTTACACGCTCCCATAGATTATGAGATCTACACTGACCAGCCAGAAGGTTATGAAGAGGGGAAAAATTTGGTTTGTAAGCTACAAAAATCTCTTTACGGCTTGAAACAGTCTGGTCGAAACTGGAACAGAGTTCTGCATGACTATTTGACTGAAAAGGATTTTACACAAAACCCAGCCGAGTACTGTATTTACACGAAAGAAACAACCAGTAGTAAAACAATAATAATCATATGGGTTGATGACATCATAATTGCAGCAAGCAAGGAAAATGTCATGAAAAATGTGAAAGAGATGCTTTCAGCAAAGTTCAGGATGAGGGATTTGGGCAAACTTAAGCATTTTCTCGGAATTGATTTTGTTCAGTCTGATGGATGTGTGAAAATGTCACAAGAAACATATGTCAACAAGATACTGACACGGTTCAATATGCAAAACTGCACGACCAGGGAAACTCCCTGTGACCAGAAACTATGCTACACAGAAGATGCTGTTAAGATGAAGGATGTGAAGATGTACAGAGAGGCTGTGGGTAGCCTAATATATCTTACAACATGTACGCGTCCAGATTTATGTTTTGTGGTGAGCAAGTTATCACAACATCTGCATGAACCAACAGAGGAACAATGGGTTACAGTGAAAAATGTTTTCAGATATCTCAAGGGAACTACAAACAAGGAGTTGTGTTTCGGGAGAAACGACACTGAAGGGTTGGGCATAGTAGCTTATAGTGATGCTGACTGGGCAGGTGACACTGCAGACAGGCGGAGCACTACAGGTTACTGTGTAAGTTTGAGTAAAAACAGTTCTTTAGTTTCATGGAAAACTAAGAAACAGCCTACAGTAGCACTTTCTACCTGTGAGGCAGAATACATGGCTATAGCGTCTACGATGCAGGAATGCAGATATCTAGAGCAGTTATTAAAAGGCATTGATGACTATAAATACACAAAGACAGTAGTGTATGAAGACAACCAGGGAACAATCGCTCTAGCTAAAAACCCAGTGAACCGGCAGCGATGCAAACATGTGGACATCAAGTATCATTTTGTGAGATCGATTGCAAATGAAGGGAAAATGTGTCTAATATACTGCATCTACTGAATGAGATGGTTGCTGATATTATGACCAACCTGCTTCTAAGCTAAAACTGAGGAAGTTTACAAACAGTATGTTTGGTGTTTAAAGGAGTGGGGAGATCCACAACTGTACCGTAGTTTACGGTATTATTATTATTTTTTGTTTAAATGTATTCAACCTGAGTACAAGTGGGGGTGTTGAGAGATCTTTTATTTATGTACTCAAGTTGTGAATTTATTTTATGTACATTTATGAAACAGTATTTCATCCCCGCCGCTAGGAGGCGCAAGTTTTTGTTTTGTGGAGTTCTGAGAGGAGACGAGACAACGTGCTGTTGTATGGACATGCGATTCTTGTGAGCAGTTCAAAAATAAAAACCTCAAGTGAAAAGTGGAAGTGCCTCCGTAAACTTCTTCCCTTCGAGTTCAATGCAGTGGTGCTGCAATAATCCAACTGTTATTAGCATTAGCAATGCTAACTCCAGCTGCAGTTGGCTTCGCCCGAGGTTTGATCTGTACTCCAGTGAGAATGACATTATTCATCCTTACTTGTTGTTCCACATCGTCCAGTCTTTTCTCCAGAATGTCGGCCCGGTTTTCTCGTTGATCCTTTTGAGCTCAGAGTCTTTGGAAGTCTTCCATTAGCTCCAAGAGCGGAGTTAGCTTAGCCTGGATGCCGTTCACTTGCTCCATGAAAGGATGCAACGGAGCTTGGATCTCGTCAAACATTCTTTTAATGTCATCATAGTCACCTGTTGCTTGGTTTTTCTTAGGGGCCATGCTCAGCTCTATTTTTATTTTGGAGAAAATCAACTTTTAAGTCACTTGAAGATAGTTGTACAGCTCATTAAAAAGATTGAATCCCTCTAATTTTCCTTATGTATGTCTTAAGGGACAGCGACAAAGTGTTCTTTGAAGGACTCCATGAAAAGCAGGTTCCTCTGCTGATCTTCTCCGCCGGAGTGGGTGACGATACAGTTGCAGTGCTTAAAATCGGGATCATTAAATACACTGAATTTTACCATATTATTACAATGAAAGGCTTATTAATATTCAGGTAGTTTTTTTTTCTAAGTCATACTAAAAAAAAGAAAATATGTTTTGGTACAATATCCCAATAAGTATCATATAGTTGGACGAGTATCGAGACACATCGTATCGCCATTACACACTCCTATAATAAATAGTTTAAGTAAAAAAATAATGTTGTGAAAGTTCCACAATGTTTTTAAAACTCCTCCTTCTACTAATACTTGTTCCCAGTTATCATTCATTTGTGAATGAATTACCGGTTGCTGTACGTTTTTTCATGAATGCAGACATGACATGATAGTCAACACTGCATTTCTTCAATGAGTTGGGCTTTTCTTTCATCACAGCACGGCTGATGAGGCAGCCAGGATCCTGGCGGAGAAGCGCAGACTGATCCCAGTATTCCCCCGTATTCCGGGAGGTTAGGGACCAAAGACAGCCGCAAATACAGAGGACCACCCCTCGGCCCCCGGCCAAAGAATGTCCGTCACCGATCCTTACTCATCAACCCTTCTGAAACATTTCTGAGGCTTTCAAAACATTAAAAAACAATGGAATATTGCTTAACATCAAGAGTTTTCTTCATGATGAGAAAGAGAAGTGAAAAGAAATCAGCAAATGTTGAAACACAAATAAGCGGGGGAAAACTGTATTATGTTTGTTTATGTTTCAACATTTGGTTCAGCCAATACTGTTTATTCCCACCAGACCCTGAAGTACACACGGACGTCGGTTATGTGAAATATCTACGAAGTGGTGTGAGTGGAATGTCAGAAGTGGATGAAGTTATGCTGTATGTTGCAGTTGGTTAGTAAAATAGTCTAGATCAGTGTTTTTCGACCTTTTTTGAGCCACGGCACACTGGTTGAAAACACTGGTCTAGATCATAGCACGTCGTCGTCTGCACAACAGAAGAACACAACATGATGACAGAGTAAAGCTGGACTGCAACAAACAACATGGATGTCGCTGGACGTGCCTCACCGCATTTGGACTGGGATATGAGCAACTTACCTGAAGCATGGCGCAAATTCAAGCTGCATGTGGATTTAATGTTTTCAGGACCGTTAAAGAGGAAAGTGAGAGGATGAAAAGTGCAGCTACCTACTCGTTTGGGTCAGAGAAAAAGGCCAGAACATCTACAACACGTGGATACTCACAGAGGACGAAAGTAAGGCACTAAAAACATACTATTGACGTGTACGTAATACACAAAAAAATATATTTTTGCTCACTACGAGGCTTCATGAGAAAGGTCAAGGAGTCAGTGAGCTTTTCCAACAGTTTTAAAACATCCTTCTGGTCCATCAGCTGTTTAACTCAAACGGATCTTTAATGTCACATGAAGAATTCTGCTTAAATATTCCATCAAAATACCAAAAACTGAGTTTAACATAGTTTTAAAAACAATACCTAAATGTGTTACTACGTTATTCAAAAGCTCATCATTGCAGAGTCCAACCTTATTACCTATTAATCCAACTAAAATAGAAATAGGCCAAATCTGTTTGTCTTCTTCACGTAACACAAATCGCCGTATACGCTCACTCTTCCAGAAGGATGTTTCCATTCCCTATGTAGTTCCTTATTGGAATAATTTAGTTTATCATTTAGAATGGAAAAAGATCTGGAATCTACCAGCAAAATACTTTTTAACCAATAAAGTGACAGAAATCTCATTCATACTGATCCATAAATTCTATCCATCCAAACTATATCTGCAACGGTTCAGAGATGATATTGATGGAAGCTGCTCTTTTTGTCATGAACAGCCTGAAGATGCTGGACATTTGTTTTGGTCATGTTCCTTCTCCACCACTCTCTGGTCTAAAGTTTGTCATTTCATCTCCGCCCACACTGACCCAGACTTTCACCTGTACTTAAAAAATGTTCTGTTTGGCCCCACCCACTGTCCATCTCATAAAAAAGAACAGTTGTACATTATTAACCTTTTATTGTTTTTATGCAAATGGCACATTCATCAATCAAAAGTAACGAATCATACCCCTCATTTCTCAGTCTTTATCAGTGAGCTCAAACAATACATTAAGACAATAAGAGACTCTGACAATAAGAAAGCCGTCAAAACATTTGATCTGTGTGTCAGTTTCAATATATCTGTGTAAAATGTAACAATAACCCCCTGGCTTGTTCCTGTTTACTGTTTAACATTGTTTTGTATCGAATTTTACATTCAATAAAGTTTTGGGAAAAAAAACTTTGTGTTTTTCTGTGGAAAACGTTTTTAAAGGTAACTAAGAAATGTGTGATTTATTTTTAAACTGATGCGAGAACAGTTGATGTAAATAGAGGTTTTTCAAACAGTAGCAAACATGACTATGTATTCAAGTACGTGTGTAAACTTAAATCCAAATACAACCCTGACTCTGTAAAGGCGGATTTGGTAAACGTATCAGCATCCAGTCAAGAGTTTACTGCAACTTCCTGACGGTGTTTTGTCTGTTTGTTTGTTTGTTTGTTTGTTTGTTTGTTGCTGTTTTCCCGCTTTTCCCCCTGATTTCCAACGAAGCAGCGGAATGAAGAGCAGAGCGCGGGTCCCGGTGGATTTCTGACGCCTCGGTATTTTGTCCCTCCTCCTGCGCCATATAAACGCACCTGTGGCGGCGCGTGAAGACTCGAGCCGCCATGCCTTCTCCGATTCCCTCGAGTCGCTTGTTGCCCAAAGGCCTCTTCCCAAGTGCGGTGGTCGGTGCGTGCAGCAGCCCCCTGGCGCGCACGCAGCACGGCTCCAGCCTGCAGGTGCCCCCCCGCTCCTGCACCTCCGTCATTCACTGGAAGCAGCTGCGCTCCGTGGAGCCCGTGGGCTCGGGCGGCTTCGGCTCCGTGTACCGGGCGGAGTACCTCGGGAGCACCGTGGCGCTGAAGAAGGTGAAGAGGTGCAGCAAGAACACGCTGGCCTCCCGGCAGAGCTTCTGGGCTGAGCTGAACGTTGCGCACCTGCACCACGAGAACATCGTGCGCGTCATTGCGGCCACCACCTCCGCGCCAGGAGATTCGGACGCGGACAGCAGCATCGGGACCATTCTAATGGAGTTCGTGGGGAACCGGAACCTCCAGCAGGTCATTTACGGGACGGCGGAGCCGCTGGAGGGAGCGCGGTGCCTCCGGTACGCGGCGGACATCGCGCGCGGGCTCCGGTTCCTGCACTCTCACGGCGTGGTGCACCTGGACATCAAGCCGGCCAACGTCCTGCTGAGCGGCGAGGACGTCTGTAAGATAGCTGATTTTGGCTGCTCTGTCAAACTGGACCGCGCGCGTGAAACCTGCGCTGACCACCCGCACGTCAGCCTCGTGTGCGGCACCTACACGCACCGAGCCCCGGAGCTGCTCAAGGGCGAGGCGGTGTCGCCAAAGGCGGACATCTTCTCCTTCGGGATCACGCTGTGGCAGCTGCTGACCCGGGAGCCGCCGTACGCGGGCGACCGGCAGCGCGTGCTCTACGCCATCGTGGCGCAGGAGCTGCGGCCGTCGCTGCGGGAGCACGCGCTGTTCGGCTGTGCGCGGGGGCAGCGGCTGCGCGCGCTGCTGGGCGCGTGCTGGAGCGCAGATGCCCGCCGCAGACCCAGCGCCTCTGAACTGCTGGAGCTCCTGCAGCGGCTGCCCTAAACCGGGTCGGCACGGATCGGAACCGTTCTTTCCCCATGACTGAAGGCCGTTCCGTTCTCTGAGGGAGCTCTTTTACTCACATGTAAATATATTGGATTACTTCTCATTAAAACGTTTCTAATACCAAATGTCTGTTTGTTCTGAGATCTTTGAAACCCTTAGGATTCTCTGCTGCTCAGGCCTAAAAGCAAAGATGCTAAACTAAAAGTTGAAGTTTGCTCACATTCAAATGCTGCTGAAGAAATCAGACTAGTACTAGTACTAAAAGGTACTCGAGCAAACATGTAGGGTACATTTCTAGAAGTAAAAAAAACTTCTTTTTTTTTTCATTTATTTTCTTATCCGTTTTTTCCCTTTCGGGGTCACGGGGCTGCTGGAGCCTATCCCGGCCACTCATGAGCGAAGGCAGGGGGACAACCTGAACAGGTTGCTAGTCTGTTGCAGGGGAGAATTTCAACAATCACACAGCCATTCACTCTCACACTCACACCTAGGGACAATTTAGAGTTGCTAATTAACCTATGAAGCATGTTTTTGGACAGTGGGAGGGAGCCGGAGACCCCGGAGAGAACCCACGCATACATGGGGAGAACATGCACGTCCCCCAGTCGGGAGTTGAACCGGAGGCCTTCTTGCTGTGAGGCAAGAGCGCTAACCACTGCGCCACCGTGCAGCCCTTATAAAAAAAACTTGAAATGGTCAAATGCTGGAACCTCAAAGTTAAATTATAGAATGCTGAACTAAATGTAAACAAATTCTAAAAACTTGGAAAATATACAGTAAAGATCTAGTATTTATGAATCTGTTCTACAGTAGGATGATCTGAGTACGTATGTTCCATATAAATGTGAGGCTGCATGCACACTGAACATGAATGACGTGGGAGGGGCGTGGTTCACGTTACAGCAGCGTTTTTCAACCTTTTTGAGCAAAGGTTCTCTCTCCTAGACAAACAACCCCAGGAACAGCAGCAAGCAAAAGTTTAAAGACAGAGAAGCTCTAGTCTGTATGGTCACATATCACCGTAACACCGCTGAGGCTCCTCCGCAATTTGTTTCCCCATGGCGGCGTGACCTCTGGCATCACTGATTTGTTTTGTAGCGCTCATATTTTGCCCTAAAAAGTACGACGCAAATATAACCATAAAGTCCCAAAAGCAGCAGAATCAAGAACATCGTAATAATCCTCCTTCGTTTTACGCTTTTTGGGTAAATATGAGTGCTGCAAACAGAATTCTGGAAGGGGAAACGAATCTTAGCACAGTTGTCTTGCCAAAATGTGACCTTTCTGTGTTCATTAAATGATCAATCTTTCTTCAGTGAAACAATTTTATTTTGCTATATTGAACATAATTTGGGAGGGTTTTAGCTTTAATATGAGACATTTCTAAAACCAATGGATTCATTAAAAGTGAGGTTATACGCTTTTGTTTCTACAAAATGGATAAGCGTAGGACAATATAGTCAGACAAAATAACTCAGTAAAACAGCTAAACAACTAAACACATTTAGTCAAAAACCCACACTTACACCCAAATCCATCCAGACAGGAAATGATATCCCACAATCCCTTGCGGTGCCGATCTAACAGCAGCACCAAAGTTACACCTACTTAATTGAATTAATTTGAATGAAAGTAAAATAACTGTCTGATAACTACGTGTTATTTTTAAGATGACTTAACAAAAAATGATTTATCTTAACTAATCAAATAATGAAGTTAGATCAAAGTAAAAAGTTTCTCTTTAAACATCCATATATGGTCTTATCACCCTCTCACGGTGGAAAAAGTATTATCTGAGCTTCTTCATCCACTAAATCATCTTCAAATGGACACGCCATGCTGCTGCACCTCTCTGAAAACAAACTAACCTTCAACTAAACCTGCTCCAGACCAGGTTATGTTCAGAGCATGAGTTGCTATGGCAACTTGACCTACCCTGAAACATACCTCCATTTCTGGAACCCAAAGCTGAGGTTATCAACTTCCTTAGCCTCAAACTTACCGTGAGAGCTAGCAGAACCTGCTTTCTGGAATACCCCCTGGACTAAAGTTTGGGGGTTAATTCTGAGCAGTATGTATGGCATCGTGCACAACCTCTTATTATAACAACCTGTCCAACACGCACATTGTGTTATGTTCAATTGGAGGCGTGATGCTGTTTGATGTTGTCTACTTAAGAAACAAGTTTGACTTTTGTTCATATGCAGAGGGAAAAGGAAGATTCTTTCCTCTGTCCTCTTTTTCTATCTTTAGTTTTCTACAATTTAGTTATAAGAATAAGAATAATAAGAATAACTCGGGCTGTGCTTACAGGTGGGCTTTAGTTGGGACATTTCCAGCGGTCCGTGAAGGCAGCATCAGGGACACGGTGTGCTGTTCCACATCCACAGCAGTTGGTTCCGTGATTTCCGTGCAGCTCGTCTGGCTGAGACGCTGCATCCTGGCGGGGGGGTTGTTGTGTTTCAGGAGGACCGTCGCTGTTTCTGCTGCGGGGGGGTCTCCGCGCGTTCGAGCCTGCAGCATCAGCAGTGCAGCCCACTGGAGACTGAGGACGCGCCCGCTGCGTTCACGTACGTACACGCTTTCTTCTTTGGCACACAGGCCGGCCTGACAGGCTGTCCCGCCGGTACCGGTACCGGTACCGGTGCAGATATGCAGTCTGTTATTCTGAGCATTCAGAGCAGCGGCTTCATTTGGGCCAAGTGGAGAAAAAAAACGATCATGTTACTGTAGTATGTTAAAAACGGCATCATGTCTGCATTACATACATGTAAACTGAGGGCTGAGCTGGAGTTTATGTAGGAGCAGCTCTGAACTGGGGCGTTTCCAGGTCATGTATGTACAGGTCCTAGTTTTCAGGGAGACTAAACATTTGTTGTCATGTTTTTGTTCTACTGAATTATTGAATGCAAGCCTGAACATCTATTTCCAAAACAGACCATAATAATCTGCTGCCCGTCGGTGTAAGCTGCTGTGTTTTGGTCTGAAGTGTTTGAACTGGAGGTCTAGACGACTTCCTGACTGAAGCCCGTTAGCTGTCACTCACACACCTGAGGGTAAACCTGCTCTCTGCCCGTGTGCCCCCCTCCCCTGGTGTCACAAGATGATGCCTTCACGGCCATTTGGAAGCCATTCCACCATTTGATGCTGCAGTCGACCCCCTCATGGTGAGGGAGACGTAGAGGGGCAATGGATCCAATGATCTGATGGTGGATTTGAACACACCTCCTGGACAGAACCATTGGACCTCTGAGCTGCTTACAGCACCACCTAAATTCCTCCACCATTGCAGTGTTATGGGATGAGGGGGGCATTCGTTGTCTTCTGCCTCCCCGTGCTTCCTATGGGGCCGGCTGAAGGGGTAAAAACCTTACCAGAAACTGGATGGTACCATAATCCAAGTCAACGCATTTCTTTTCAAAAGCCTCTTGAAACAAAAATAATTTAAAGGTAATTTTCAACCATAAAATAAGATGCTTAGCAACAAAGTTAAGATGCCTAAAGGCATGCCGTCTTTGGCAGGCAGAAGTCGCACTAAGCAGATAAACTCCCACTGAATTCTGGGTAAGTGTTGCTGGAGTATTTTGGTGTTGGAGCTTTTAATTGGCTTTTGTAGGACTTTATTTTGACAGGTTAAATTAAGGGACAGCCCTTTTTTGGTCTGGATTGATGCTGATGTGCTCGTTCGTTCTGCAGGGGTCTGCAGGATGCAAGCGTCCTGCTAGTTTTTCACAAACCCGCCCTATTGCTGCTGCTTACCTGGTTCAGGTGTTCTGTCAATGGAAAGCTGCAGAGGCAGTTTAGTTGTACAACATGGAGGACACTGCTCCTCCAGGCCTGGAGTTCATGATACTGGTGTTATCTGCTCAGGAAAGGTCAGGGGAAGGGAAATCCTTCCATGGTGCTGGATTCTTACCATTTTCATGTATGTTTGGATTTAACCCACTTATTTTCATTAGTTTATATCTTATAAAGAACAGAAAACTACTGGAACAACAACTGGAAGTTGTTTCTGAAAAGCAAAATATAGACTAATTTAGATTTCTAGATCTTAGTTTTTGGGTTATAAATATTTTTTAAGAGATAAATGACTCTTTTGCACGACTAAAGGATGGTTTTCAGTACAAAGCATAAAGGTAAGACGTACATCAAAGTTGTAGGTGAAAAGAATACCTGTGAACTGGACTGAAATATATATATATATGGGCTGACTATACATAGTATGTTAAATGATACCCTTATGTTTCTAATGTTATTTTTCCTTCTATCTAGTTGTATGAATAGAATGTCGTTTGGGTCTTCTGACGTCCATTGAATGTTGGGATTTTATACTTATGTAGAGCCATAACTTTGGAGCATTAGTGTGCAGTGAAAAAGTTTACTATTTTATGATTAAGGCGCACAAAGTAAATAAAAAAATGTTGCTGTCTTTGCTTTTGCTTCATCATAGACTAACATCCCAATCATATGGACATATGATCGAAGCCAAACTCCAGAGCTTGAGAGCTGGTGTCCTGCTGCTTTTGCTGACCTCATCCTGACCAGTCTGCTGCTGATGACCTGGATTAGGTCGGATTTTCCAACAGGTGGGGAAAGGGAGCGTTGATTAAAACACAAGCAGGACAGTGGCCCTCCAGAAGTCTAGTTTTACGCCTGTGAAGAAGACTTTTCTAATGTAAAATCTTTACTCCACCTGCAGGCTGGTCACATCTAGAGTCAAACAGAACAATGGACTCTGCCTTCATAATAGGACACAAGAGGAGCCCTGGCTTGATGTCTGCTTCCTCTGCCCACCACCTCCAGTCAGCTCAGACCTTCTGGCAGCCTAAAGCAGCGAGGGCCAGAGCTGCAGATGTAGGACGTCCTGGTCTGAGGCCAGCTCAAACCACCCTGGCAATCCTGGGCTCCGGTGACTTTTCCAAGAGCCTGGCATTTCGTCTGTTACGGTGTGGCTTTTGTGTGGTGGTAGGTAGCCGCCATCCCAAACTAGCAGCTCAGTCGTTTCCACACGTTGTGGATGTTACACACTATGAAGACGCTGTAAGGAAGGCGAACATCGTGTTCCTGGCGATCCGCCGTGAGCACTACTCGGTGCTGTGGGATCTCAAGCATCTGATGGAAGGTACAGTTCACACGTTCCTGTGGAGTTAGTCCTTTTCAAGAAGAGCTTTTAGCTGACTTTTTTTTATTTCTTACCTGTGTTACTTGTGTTTTATGCCTGGTTTTTGCTGCTTTAGGCATCCTGTCCAGTTTGTTTTTTTCTCTGGTTTAATCTTGGTTTAACATTGTGAAGCACTTTGTGAGTCGCTCGCTGGGAAAAAAACTAGATTTACTTGCTTACTTACCCCTGATGTAAACAATATGCCATCGGCGGATGGTTTTAGCCCTGGAAGTGGTGAGAAGCAGCCAAAAAAGAGCAGCAGACATGCCGCTTATGAAGCTCCGTTCACACCGGCAGTGTCGACTCGCCTTCAAGCCATCACTTCCAATGGAAAGTCTGCCTGGAAGCCCCTGAATCGGGCTTCTGCGTCCGGAACCTTCGTGTTCACGCGTCGCTACGCGAGCTTTTAAATCCGTTCGCGGGCTCTACGATCGGATCGGGCGTTCATTGATCATGCGCTGGAAGTTCAACCAACAGAACTTTGTCTGCTAAATCCCAAAACAGCTGAACTTGGACTAGTCAGAAAGCTGGATTTGATAGTTATCCACGGATGGCGTCTTTTCAAAACACGGAGTGCTAGCTGTTGTAAACGTGATCATGAGGAAAAGGTTGATAAATGCGGTTTGTGCCCGTCTGGAATTACATGACACAAAGCTTTTTGGCTAATTGAAAGCTAAAATAGGTTAATTGGCAGCCGACTGTGGCCCTTTTTCGGATTTCTTTTTGTTTTTTTTACTGACGTATGGCAGAAGTTGTTGTGTTTGAGCTCCATTCACACACTGCTCAATGTGGTGTCATTGTTTTATTCCGTTGTGGTTTTGTTCTTGAACCACATTGTCTCCTTCATATCATGACTGCATATTTCAAGTAAAAGTCCTAGTTTTGTCCGTTAAATGCAGCTTTTCCTCTGAAGTTGAAGGCCTGTTTCTCTCTGACTACACCAAGAAACTTGATAAGAGGCTGGACTTTTGTTGTCTTTGTTAATTTGTACATTTCAATTTAACTGTCATGTCTTGTGTGTCAGAGCTGGAGCAGAAGGGAAGGTGAAACATGGGACTGAAGGGATTGTCTAAGTGACGGACAGAAGTGGTGAAGAGAATCTGAGAGTTTTCAAACTGAAGTTTAGAATCAGATCATCAAATAACATTTATAATGTCAATTATATTTTGTTTATGTGCTGCCCGACACCATGTGACCCACTTACACTCACCGATCCGGGTTGGGACTCCTGGTTTTAAAATAATTCATAAATAATTGATAGCAGAATGAGAGAATAAGCTATGCTCATGCACATGAATACCTGCATTGCATTATAACTTCAACACATGAACTCAATCGTGGGCTGCATTAAACAGCATTTGCAGCACGTTTCTCTTCCAATGGGTTCTCAGGGCAGAGGGCTGTTCTTTGTCCTGCTGCTCCACAGGTAAAATCCTGGTGGATGTGAGCAACAACAGGAGGGTGAACCAGTATGCAGAATCCAATGCGGAGTATCTGGCCTCACTTTTGCCCGACTCTGTTGTAGTGAAAGGTTTCAATGTCATCTCAGCATGGGCCATGCAGCAGAACTACCCCCAAGACGCAAGTACCCAGGTATGAAAGCATCTGAACATATGACGACTCAAACTAAATGCTGAACAGGAAATACTCTGAGAGCGCTTTACTACCTCCATTAAAAACCCACGGTGCTGTACAGCCCACAGTCCCATTCACACACCGACACACACACACACTCACACACGTACACACACCCCACACATTCACACCCGTACAACACACACACACATTCACATACCCACACACACCCACACACGTACACACACACACCTACACACACCACACACATTCACACACCCACACATTCACACACATACACACACACACCCACACACTCACACATACACACACACTCACCCACACACGTACACACACACCACATTCACACACCCACACACACCTACACATTCCACACACAATACACACACACTCACACACACACACATTCACACACACTCACATTCACACACATACACACACACTCACACACACAGACATTCACACACACTCACATTCACACACATACACACACACTCACATTCACACACCCACACATTCACGCACACTCACATTCACACACATACACACACACACACACAGACATTCAACACACACTCACATTCACACACATACACACACACTCACATTCACACACCCACACATTCACGCACACTCACATTCACACACATTCACACACCCACACACACCTACACATTCACAACACATACACACACACTCACACACACACACATTCACACACACTCACATTCACACACATACACAACACACCACACACACAGACATTCACACACACTCACATTCACACACATACACACACACTCACATTCACACACCCACACATTCACGCACACTCACATTCACACACATTCACACACACTCACATTCACACACATACACACACACACCCACACATTCACACATATTCACACACATTCACACACACATACACATTCACACACCGATGGCGGCTCCACTCCCAACAACAGCGCATATATGTGGTTCAGTGTCTTGCCCAAGAATGCCGTTAACATGACCTGGCAAGGCAGGAATCAAGCTTGTGAGCTCCCTAAAGAGGTCCACTGATATATCTGTACAGCAGCCCCAAATTAAGATGACTGAGTTTTTTTTTTGTGTGTTTGTGTACAAATACAATATTGAAAATCATACAATGTGATTTCTGGGTTTGTTTGTTTTTTAGATTCTGTCACATTTGAATTGTATCGATGATGAACATACCTGACCTCTCTATCTTTTTAAGAGACAACTTGCAGAATCTTTGACTACCGGATATTTGTTGCCCCTCTGTAGGTTTTTGTTTGCAGTGATTCTTTGGAGGCTCGACAACAGATTATGGAATTAGCCCACCAACTCAACTTCCAGCCAGTGGACATGGGCACTTTGTCCTCATCCCGCTATATTGAGAATATTCCAAGGCGGTTATTTCATGATTGGAAAGGTCCTGTCCTCGCTGCCGTGGCCTTCTCTATTTCTTTTTTTTCTTATTCTTTTGTTCGTGATATAATCCATCCGTATTTTAAATACAAGCAAAGTGACTTCTACAAGATCCCGATAGAGATAGTAAACCGGACCCTGCCCACTGTCGCTATCACACTCCTGGCCCTGGTGTACCTGCCTGGCCAGCTGGCAGCGATCCACCAGCTGTATTATGGCACCAAGTATAAACTTTTCCCAAAGTGGCTGGAAGGCTGGCTGCAGAGTAGGAAGCAGCTTGGCCTCATCAGCTTTTTCCTGGCTGCTGTCCATGGACTCTACAGCCTCTGTCTGCCCTTCAGAAGGTCTGAGAGGTACCTGCTGCTCAACACGGCCTACCAACAGGTCAGTCTTCAATAATATCAACAATAGAACAAGACATTTCTCTGATAGTGGCAATCATGTTTCATGTCTTTGTTTAATTATTTCATTTACATGAAAGCAGTATATAGATCGCAACTTTGTGTGTGCATGTTGTGTGCACTCGTGTGCGATGAGTTCGAAGCTAGAGCCTATATCATGTGGTGAAAAGTCGTCACCACATGTATGTAGTAGTGTGGGTGTTGTTTGTCCCCTCCCCAAATGTATGAAGGGGAGGGGGGGTCCATCATATGACACTAAAAATCCCATTCTGGTCATCTTCAGATCTATTTTCAAAGCAGAGGGATCTTTTTATTATGATTATGCTGTTTTAAGCCCCAAGCTTTCATCAATGCTGCAAAAAAAAATGGTGAGCAATATAGGTGCCATCCAGCTGTACAGTTTGAGGCAGATTCCAGCTGACGAGGAAAACAAAGATGTACATGAATGGGTGAGGAAGAGGAGGAAGAGCGGAGAAGTGAGATTTTGGCCCACCCATTTCAGTGGCTGCGTCACAAGCCAGCGTTTTTCAGACAGAGTTTTTCATCCTCTCCTGATCCATCACGAAGACAAAATATGCTGTTTTAATCCTCAGTTCTTTAGGTTGTGTCCTCCGTCATGGGAAAATGCTTCCAGAACAGGTCAAAACACCAAGAACACAATTTTCATTGGAGTGGGTCTCTAAGCGTGTGGACAGGTGTCCTTTAGGTCATGCGGTCCCCCAACCCCCGGGCCGCGGACCGGTACCGGGGTCACCGTTTGGTCACTTGGTACCGGGCCGCAGTTAAAGAAGAAATAACTTATATTACTTCGTTTGATTTATTTTGGAATCTGAAAGATGTTTTATTTTGAAAGTTGCCCGATTCTCTGTTACATCTGTCACTCTAGACCAGAGGTGGCGAACACGGTCAACACTCGGCCAATGAGCATGCGGCTCTTTGCGTCTCATCATATTGTGGGCGACCCGGGGGTTAGCCCCGCCTTCAGACTCATGAGAAGTGGTGATTTGTGGGTGTAAAGTTCCCTCACCATGAGTCAGGGGCAGTAAGGTAGCAGAATTGACATCCATGTTGTTTGGATGTTTCTGGGCGTATTAACTTATGCAAGCATAGATGTTGGAATGGGGCAATTCAAATTGCCCAAGAGTTTACTCATTCCTCTCTGAGACCGTGTAATGTCAGTTGAATGTATTTGTCATGTATGTGTTGCAACAGTAAGTTTGACATACTGAGCCTCATTTTATAGGTAATTCACTTTTATACAACTCTCAAATCCATCAGAGTATTAAAACTAAACAACAAAAAGACCGCTGGGCAGTGTGAGTGTTCTGGTTCTGCTCCAGACCCATAAGTCACCGCCAATCATTTGTGTGGGTACGCCCAATGCCGGAAGAATTACTAAACATTTGATGTGTGTGCAGACTGTTACCCTCATATTCAAATGGTGAAATTCAGAGTATAAAGATGAACACAAAGACAGAAGAAAGAAACGGGGAAGATTCTTACTTTTGAGTGAACAGAATGGCGTCACTATGTTTATTATTATGAGATTTTGGAAGCAGTAAATTGTTCATGACAGAAAGAACAAAACGTATTCCGGGAAAATGAAAAACTCTTCCTGATCTGACAAAAATGGTCTCCTTTTTTAACAAGTTGAAGCTTTCAAAGTGCACAGACACCTGACTGAGCACGTGTGAATAGTGTGGCGACCGGGGGGTTAGCCCCGCCTTCAGCCCCTAAGACTCATAAGACTCACACCAGTAGTGTGATTGTTACAGGGTAACCAGTGGAGGAAGAAGAGCTTCCTAAAGAAGAAGTAAAATTTTCTGCCCCATCAAAACCTGCAGTTATCGTGCAATGGGATTTCTGCGTTTCTTTTCTGCCTTCCTGTCTCTCACAGTTGAATCTATGAGGAACGCTACAGACCTCTCATCTTTTAAAGTGGACGTTTGTGCTGAATGAATGATTTCATTGATACAATTGTGCTAATTAAAGAATATGAACACTTTTATTAGTCCTGAAACAGGGAAATGTCTGTTTGATGTTTGGTCCTTTTTTTCTCACAACTGTGGTGTCCACAGTGGCACTTTTCCTTCCCAGGACTCAAATAGCATCCCAGATCTGTGAAATGAATGTTGCCTTGCTGTGGGTTGCAGGTCCATGCACATGTGGAAAATTCTTGGAATGAGGAGGAAGTGTGGAGAGTGGAGATGTACATTTCCTTGGGATTATGAGTTTTTGGGCTCTTGTCTATTCTGGCCATCACATCCGTTCCTTCCATCAACACTACGCTCAACTGGAGGGAATTTAGCTTTATACAAGGTAAAAATGTCACTAAGAGAATTTTTAAGCACGGCACTGAACTCTGCTTCATTATTGTAATAAGAGCAGTGTAGCTTATATCCATGCTATGGTAATATATTCATAATAACCTCAATAGAACATTACAAACAGTCAGTTATTTCTGCTTAACCAACATGTGCCAAGCAACTCTATTCACACACGTGGATACAGTTTCATTCCTTCATTGGTTTGTCTCATGAACTTTAAAACACCAAACACATAACTCCAGAAGTCCCACTGAAGCAGTTTTGATGCAGCCAAAAATACTCTGTAGATGAGGGTTTCTCTATTGGACTTAAAGACACTTCATAATCAATCTATTAGTGGGCAGACGATACACTCCACATTTAGAATGACTGCAAATAGAATAAAACATGTAAATACAAGCACTTACAGAAATTAGAGGCAAAAGTATGATGGGCATAAAAATGTGTTTTGAAAATGTATAAAAAGCATTAACTAAACATGAAAAGTATAATATTAAAACGGAAAACTCTTGGCTCAGAGCTTGGAAAACAATCTTAAAGAAGAAAGACAAAACAATTTGAAATGCTCTAAAGTTCAAAGCGTAAAGTTAAGTCGAAAGAGCCTAAAAGCTACGCTCTTGGGATGAGCATCTCTAGAAGTGAGAGAGTTGTCTCTGGTGCAGATTTAAACAGGCATGATGGTGCAGGAAACAGAGGTGATGAGGAGGTGATGGGCAGTGTTTGGTATCCAGGAGAGGAACGTAGAAGGACAGATGGTGGTTGATTTAGCAAAAAGGCAACAGCTCAGTTTCCAAAGCTGGGATCAATAAAGTATTTTTTTTTCTTTCTGATAAGGAGACTTGGTGGTGGAATGAGGAGGTGCAGGAGTTTATACGGCGTAAGAGGCTAAGAAAAGAAGTGGGACATTGAGAGGACTGAGGAGACAAGAGTACTGAGAGATGCAGTGTAAGGTGAAAGTAGAGGGACTTGTGTGCTAGGTTTGGATGTAAAGAGGGAGAGACTGACCTATGCAGATGAGCAAGGCAGAGAGACAGAGATGGGAAGGACATGCAGCAGCTTAGGGGGATTAAGGACAGGGATGGTAATGTATGGACAGGTGTAGGTGGAAAGATGGAAAGAATACTTTGAAGAGTTGATGAATGAAGAGAATGAGAGAAAACAAAGAACAGAAGAGGTGACTGTTATGGAGCAGGAAGTAACAAAGATTAGTAAGGGGGAAGTGAGGGGGGCATTGAAGAGGATGAAGAGTGGAAAGGCACTTGGTCCTGATGATACACCTGTGGAGGTATGGAAGTGTCTAGGAGAGACAGCAGTGGATTATCTGACTGAGTTGTTCAACAGGATCTTAGGTGGTGAGAAGATGTCAGAGGAATGGAGGAGAAGTGTGATGGCGTTCATTTTTAAGAATAAGGAGATGTGCAGAGTTTCAGCAACTACAGAGGAATAAAACTGATGAGGTAAACAATGAAGTTATGGGAAAGAAGTGAACATCTGTGAGCAGCAGGATGGTTTCATCCCAAGAAAGAGCTCTGCAGATGGAATATTAGCTTTGAGGATGTTGATAGAGAAGTACAGAGAAGGTCAGAGAGAGCTACACTGTCTCTGTAGATCTGGAGAAAGTTTAGGACAGGATGTCCAGAGAGGAACTGTGGTATTGTATGAGGAAGTCTGGAGTGACAGAGAAGTATGTTAGACCAGTGCTGGACATGTATGAGGACTGTAAGAACGTGGTGGGGGGTGCTGTAGGGGTGACAGAGGAGTTCATGGTGGAGGTGAGATTACATCATGGATCAGCTCTGAGCCCCTTCCTGTTTGCAATGGTGACTGACAGATGAGGTTAGACAGGAATCACCACAGACTATGATGTTTGCAGATGACACTGTGATTTGTAGTGAGAGCAGAGAACAGGTGGAGGAGAAGAGAGGTGGAGGTTTGTCCTGGAAAGGAGAGGAATGAAGGTTAGCTGCAGTAAGACGGAGAACATGTGTGTGAATGAGAGGAACCCAAGAGGAAGAGTGAGGTTACAGGGAGAAGAGATGAAGAAGGTACATGATTGGAAGGATCTATGGTCAACAGTCCAGAGGAATGGAGAGAGTGGAAAAATTAGTATTATAACCTCTAACTTCAGTCACAACTAAGTTGAGTGATGTCAAAGACTGTCACATTTAAAATAGAATGGAAATTGGTTGAAACATCTATTAGTGCATCATGATTCATGTCAGTGTCAAATTTATTTATATTACACTTTTTAAAACAACTTTCAATTGCCCAAATTGCAGTGCATTAAGACGAAAAAAATCACTGTAATAAACCTTTACAATATGAAAAATCACTTCAAATAATTCAATTATGTTTGTAATGGTCTAATGCGGTTGGAGCTTTGGTTTGCAGCACTTCATAAAATCATGATGTAATCAGGAGACTTGACTGTGGGAATCTGGTCTGTTCCCATCGTTTCCCAACATTTTTTGCTCTGTGTTGTGTTTCATTATTTCAGCCTTAGATATGGAACTAATTCAAATTCAACTTTATTTATATTGCACATTTTTGGCTAAAAGCAGCATCTCAAAGTGCGTTACATAAAAAAAACAATAGTAAAATAAATAATAAAAATAGCAATAAAAAAATTTAAAAAAAACCTGATAAATGTACACATCCCAGAAAAAGATCCTAATCCTCCGTGTGTGTTTGGATCAGGTTTAATACTTAATCCTTCAAAAAAAATAATGTTATATTGATGTCATTTACCAATTGCAGTTTAGACGATTATAACTTTGAACGGATAAATAAAAAAAATCAAATAGGAGTTTCCCTGTATATTCATAAAACAATCCAATTCAAAGTAGTAAAACATCTGTCAATAACAATATACAGAGTATTAGAATGTCTAACGGTGGAAATTCTTTATTAAAGCAAAAAAACATTATCATAAGCTGCATATAGACCACCTAACACAGACTTTACTACCTTCCAAGAGTCCATAGAAAAACTGTTTTCCACAATGTAATAAAGCAACATGTATATGTGGCGACTGTAACCCTGATCTAATCAAGCCAGCTGTAGAAAAGACTGCAGATGACTTTATCCATACAATGTACATCCAGACCAGGTAGAATATCATCACACTGTGCCAGATTTATTTTAATGACTACAAATCACACAAACAGTGGCCTATTCAGATCTGATATCCCAGATAATTTACCCATTTTTACAGAAATAATAAGAAATATGAGTGAATTAAAAGTGAGGAAAACATCAGTGAGGTTAAGAGTAGCCTGGTCTGGACTTCAGTTTATGAACAAACAGAAGGGAACAAACATTGAAGCACATGAAAAAAATCTTGGCTCAGTAAGGGAATCCTAAATGCTTGTCATTGTGTCTGCTTCAGTCCACTCTGGGTTACATCGCCCTCCTCATCGCCACCTTCCACGGGTTGCTGTTTGGCTGGAAGCAAGCCTTTGAGAAGAATGCCTATCACTTCTACCTGCCTCCCAGCTTTGTGCTGGCCCTTGTTCTGCCAGTGTGTGTCATCTTGGGAAAGGTCTTCATGTTGATGCCCTGTGTGGCCTGCAAGCTCAAGAAGATTCACATGGGAATGGACAGAAGTCTGCATGGGTGCCGGCGCCTGGAGCCTGTTGGATCAGCCGCCAACGTGTCACCTGAGAGAGTCACCATAATGTGATCGGAAAGGCTGCTCCATGCTTAGAGTAAACGTAGCCATTGGTCCAGTCTGAAACCATACTATTTAACAAAAAATGTGT
>CM043725.1:2016265-2075222 GCA_023969325.1 Oryzias curvinotus | reverse complement strand
ACTCCACTGCTGCAACACGTCTCCACTGCTGCAACACGCCTCCACTGCTGCAACACGTCTCCACTGCTGCAACACGTCTCCACTGCTGCAACAGGTCTGCTGCAACATGTCTCCACTGCTGCAACATGTCTGCTGCAACATGTCTCCACTGCTGCAACATAACTCCACTGCTGCAACACGTCTCCACTGCTGCAACACGCCTCCACTGCTGCAACACGTCTCCACTGCTGCAACACGTCTCCACTGCTGCAACAGGTCTGCTGCAACATAACTCCACTGCTGCAACACGCCTCCACTGCTGCAACATAACTCCACTGCTGCAACACGTCTCCAATGCTGCAACAGGTCTGCTGCAACAGGTCCACTGCTGCAACACGTCTGCTGCAACATGTCTCCACTGCTACAACATAACTCCACTGCTGCAACACGCCTCCACTGCTGCAACATAACTCCACTGCTGCAACACGCCTCCACTGCTGCAACATAACTCCACTGCTGCAACATGTCTCCACTGCTGCAACACGTCTCCACTGCTGCAACACGTCTCCACTGCTGCAACACGTCTCCACTGCTGCAACACGTCTCCACTGCTGCAACACGTCTCCACTGCTGCAACACGTCTCCACTGCTGCAACATGTCTGCTGCAACATGTCTCCACTGCTGCAACATGTCTGCTGCAACATGTCTCCACTGCTGCAACATAACTCCACTGCTGCAACACGTCTCCACTGCTGCAACACGCCTCCACTGCTGCAACACGTCTCCACTGCTGCAACACGTCTCCACTGCAGCTTGGGGCTCTTCTTCACCTGTTTTACTGTGTGTTGCACTTTGTAGTTCTTTGTGGTTTTGTGTTTACGCCCACTTTGTCTTTAGTTTGTAGTTAGGTTTAAGTGAAGCTGTAGGGGTGAACTGCCATTTTCCTACACGTTTTCCTCTGTTCATGTTGGTCTAGGGAGGTTAGCTTTTTTTTCATCAATTTCCCTTTACTTTCAATCACAGGTGAGGTTTCAGATTTTTGTTAGGTGGGGTTTTGTTTGTTATTTTGGCTTTGGTTCAACCTGAAGCCTTTTTGCTTTTATTTATTAGTTTGTACATAAATTCGTTATTTTTGCATGGAAACAATCTTTTGGTGTTTTGTTTTTAAGTTAAAGTCAGGGCAAAACACTTTACTTTCATGTTATGCCCCTCTTGGTCCCCCTAGACATCAAACGGGGCCCCTCTGAGCTCTCCTCCAGTGCAGCATGGTTTGGGTGTCAGTGAAAGGCGGGTGCCTCGGTGGCCCAAACCTCAGTCATGGCGCTTGGCTTTTGGTACATGGAACGTCACCTATCTGGGAGGAAGAAATCTGAGCTTATGCGGGAGGCTGAGAGTTAGCGGCTAAATGCAGTTGGGCTCACCTCCACGCACCACATGGCAGTTGGGAACTGTACCACTGGACAGCAGACAGGGGTGGTGGTTCCCTTTTCAAGAAGGTGGAGCAGAGGGTGTGTTCCAACTACTAGGGAGTCACACTCCTCAGCCTCGCTGGGAAAGTCTAGCCAGAGGGGTTCAATTTAAAATTAGCCTGTTTTGCAATATATTGGTTATTCAGATTTCTGAATGGAGCCCAATTTAATGCTACTTCTAAGTCAGGAAGAATAGTCCTGCAGACACAGAATTATCACAGTATAACCCAAGAGTCCAGTCCCTGAATGTATCTGAGAACTGGACTGAATGACTCCTCCTCCATGGTGTTCCAAACGGGAAGTACCCACTGGTTTCTAGAAGACTTCTACAGTGCATTCAATGAGTCCAACCCACATCACCATGGTGACCAGATAAAGCTTGGCTGTATCTACATGGTCATTCTGAAGGCCTCTGGCCTGTGGGCACTCACTTCCTAGACTTTAGTTGCAGGCCACACAAATCTTTAAAATCTTTGTTCCAGTGGAGCAGTGGGTGCAGACACACATGAACATTCTTCTCTTACCTTTTTCTTTGATATATTTTAGTTGGACGACTTAAAAAGGAAAGAACCTGCACCTCCTGCTCTCAGAAATCAGTGCAGGCCAGTGATTGTCACTTCAGTGGTTTTTCTTCTTCTATGTATTGATCAGCTGTGGGAGGCTGATCATCTCTGACTAACAGCATCATTTTACCACAGGCCCCCCCACACGGGCTCTGGCAGGTGTTGAATCCAGATGAGCAGCTCTGAGGGTTTTCTATGCTTTACCTCTGCGGCTGACAGAAACATCAACAGCTTCCTTACAGACGTTTGTCCGTTAATTAGAGCAGAATGCGGGGGGCAAAAAGGAGCTTTAACAGCCAGATGCTACGGCGAGTACTGAATGTATCACAGAGTAATGGAGTACTCAATACACCTATGATTCTGTTGTAAGTATTCATGTCCGTGTTCACATGTGAGCTGAACAGAAATGAATTTCTGCTAACATGAATCGATCCCCGATGGGCTTGTTTACCAAAGCGAGGACCTAACAAACACGAAGACACAATCTGTCAATCTGTGCTCCAGCAAAGTGCGGCAGATCAATGCAGATCCTCCATATCTGTAATTTGTGTGGCAGATTCAGGCGAGGTTCTGATCAGCGGCAGCTGCTTTGACTGCAGGAGGACTCATTTACGGCTGAGGTGAAGACCCTTCTGTGTCCATCTGACCGTAAAAGGGTTTGTCCACCTTTAACTGAGTGATCACCTAGTACAGCACAGAACCCTGTTCAAGCTCATTTGACACAGCTCCAAATATCATTAATATGTTACAATTCTGCCTTTGACCCAACGCCATCCTTCCATATTCTAAAGCGTTTGACCCTAGCTACTGTCAGGCCATGGAGAGGGTTGCCAGTCCACTGCAGGGACACACACACACGGAAAACCAAACACTCACTGACTTCCTGGTTCTTCTATTCTCAGACACGGTTGTGTTTAAACATACCTGACATGTTTGGACAGATGAGAGTCGCCATCAGGTGGTACTGTGTGATGTATATAAAGTCAGTTGACTGTGACTTGATGTCGTTTTTTGCTGGAGGATGTTGCTCCAGGTGTGAGAGAGCAGGAAGGCCCCCTCATCCCTGCTGATGGAAGTATGGGCTCGCTTTCGGATCTCCACCGCCTCCATGATCCATCTGTGGTGTCTTTTGTCTTCAGTGGGGAGGACTTTGGCCTTTTTCCAGTCCATGATGCTGTTTTCTTGTTTACAGTGATCCGTTATGGCTGATTTCATGTTTTTTTTAAACTGCCTGTTGTCGTCTGGCTCTTGTTAGTATTTTCTTTGTTTCCTTTTCACATTCTTTTTGATGATCTGATTTTCTGGTGATGATGGTGCGTCCTGTTTCTCTGATGTATGTTTTGTTGCTGGTGTGACGTGGTATTTCATAAATTTTGCTGCATTTCCTTTTTTGCTTAATCTTGTCTTTTGGGTGAACCAGTAGTTGCCTGAGTTTTAGACAGTTTGACTGAGGTGCTGATGTGATGTTTTTGCAATGTTCATGCGTAAGAAGACAAACGTAGTCGGTTAACAGAAGCTTTATTTACATTCAACAACAGTTCTCCATTTTCATCCTTCCTTCCACTTCCTTCTTTTTCTTTTTCGGCCTCTCTTCCAGCGCCTCCTAGTGGCGTGGCGTAAACATGAACATACTATGAACAAGACACAACACCCCTCTCTGTAAAAAGAAGATACTTATACAAAGTACTATTCACACATTGTAATTAACTCTTCTACATTGTGGTACTGTATTTAACACCTTTAGTAACCAAGTCACTCAGTCCAAATAATAAGTATCAACCCTTGTTCTATCCTAGGCACGTTAACATTGGGAGTGGGGTCATCTAGACCCACTAGACAGAGCTCTGAACCTTTGTTCTTCAATGATTTGTGATCTTCACTGGTGTCCATGGATTACATGAAATCCTCTCCACCTTTATCCACCTTTGTCATGGTAGGAGAGCACCTCAATGGAAGGGGGGGTCACAAGGGTTAAACCAGTAAACAAAAACTGTAACATATGTTCTATGAATGGGTATAACTTGAAAATCTGAAATTTACAGAACATTCAGCTACAAACAAAATCGATTACATAACATAATCCTTGAGTCATCTTGGTTTGTTTTTAGCACAGGCTGGTTTCCATGTAGCTGTAGAAGTGTCATCAGTATGGGATGATTGAGTACCAGCTTGTTTAGTCACCTCAGGAAAACAAGCAAGATGTGTAGCGTTCCATGTCTTTCTGTCACTAGTGCTCTGCTGTGCTACGTTATCCAAAGGAGAAACAGCAGGCAGGATTTGAAGAATGTTGAGTTTGGTTTGCATCTTCCTACCATATAGTAGTTCACGGTACACCTGGAGCCAGTCCGTCACAGTCTCTGTCCAAGGTAGGGACTGCTGAATTGCAGTCTGAATGCAGGACGGGGAAATCTCTCACCGCCCCATTGGCAGCTGGGTAGTAGACAGATGTTCTGCTGTGTGTTACACCTTGCAGAAGAAGATAAGAGGCAAAAACGTGAGAGGTAAACTGTGCACCATTATCGGTAACTATGTTTTTACCATGTCAACTAAAAACACTAGACAAGAACCGAATGACATCATTAGCAGTAGCAGTAGGTGAAAAAGTAAGTTCAGGCTACTTAGAATAGTAATCGGTCAGCGTGATGGCAAATCTGCAGGCAGGGTCAGCTGTCTCAAAAGGTCCAACAATCTTTCATAGTCCATCAGGAAGTGGAACAGGCTGCAGGGGAGCAGGAAGTGTATGGGCTGTTTCGTCATTAGTCTGACAAATGACACATGAGGCTATAGGAGCCTGTACTTCGGAGTCCATCTTTGGCCACAATAAAGGTCCCTCAAGCGCTGTTTAGTGCACACCATTCCTTGATGACTCTCATGGGCAAGAGTAATTAGCATACAGAGGTCTCACAGAAACCGGCGCAACAATCCTAGAACCTCTGAGGATGAATGTAGCATCTTTGATGTTGTAACAAGGAGCAAGTGCTTCACTGACTGACTTAATGGAAGCAGGCCAGCCCTTTTCCATTTGAGAACGTAATGCAGACAATTCAGGGCAAGAAGAACATGCTAACTCAAAGTCAGACACGGAAAGTGAAGACAAAGCAGCAAAAATCTGTGCTACCATTTCTGGTTCTGGACTCGGAATGAATGTATCAGTAACACGCAAGGGAAGGCGGGAAAGACAATCAGCTGTATGATTCTGAGAGCCTGGTCGGTAAATGATGTAATCAAAACAGAGTAGCCGAGCAGACCAGCAGGCAATACGCGTTCCAGCTCGAGCCATCCCTTTTGTGGTCAGCAGGGTTGTCAATGCTTGGTGATCTGTGCTGAGAGTAAAGCGTTGTCCCCGTAAATATGTTCGCCACTTCTCAGTTGGACGCATGCAAGTGCTTCTTTCTCAACAGTAGAATATTTCTGCTCTGTGGCAGTCAATGTGCAGGAGGCAGAAAAACCACCGTCTTCTCAGTGCCATCAGGGTGCACTTGAGCTAGCACAGCACCCAGTCCACAGTCACTGCGTCAGTGGACACCACAGTGTGTAGGGCTGGACCAAAAGTTGCCAGAGCAGCACTACTTACCAGGAGGTGTTTAACATCCTCAAAACTGATTTGTGCACCTCCACCTCTTTTCTCCTCCACCTGTTCTCTGCTCTCACTACAAATCATAGTGTCATCTGCAAACATCATATTCTGTGGTGATTCCTGTCTAACCTCATCTGTCAGTCACCATTGCAAACAGGAAGGGGCTCAGAGCTGATCCATGATGTAATCCGAGGTCCAGGTAAATATGTTCTTTTCCTTGAGACAGATATGCATAGGGGCCACAGCGGTTGCAAAATTGAGCAGGAATCTGGAGTACGAGGAAACCAAACCCAGGAAGGATCTCAGTGAAGCAGCATCGGATGGAAGAGGGGCTTTCAGTAGTCTCAATTTTATTCATTTATTTTTATTTTTTATTTACTTTTATTCATCCCACAATGGGGAAATTGTTCTCTGCATTTTGACCCATCCCCTAGGGGGAGCGGTGAGCTGCAGGCGAGCCATGCCGGGAGGGGCCACAGCTGGCTGAGGAGAGCGGGGAATCAATCCGCCAACCCTTCGGTTGTTGGACAACCTGCTCTACTGCCTGAGCTAAAGTGCCGACCCCAAATGTGGCCCTGATCAGGAAGAATGCCATCTGTACTAACGACATGACCCAAAAAGCGCAATGATGGTTTTCTGAAGTTGCATTTTTGGTCATTGTGGTGGACCGAGCAGTACAAGACAAGGACAGCAAACAGTGTCGTCAAACATTTTCTACTTTATTTTACAAAGGTGTAAATGGGCAAAAATGGGCCCTTAAAAGAACAAAAAAGAACAAAAACTCAAGCTTTTAAATGTAACAGAGGACAACTGAACAGACGAACAAACGTACTTAAACTGACCAACCTAATTGAAAACACAAGGGAACATATATAGTGGCTGATCAGACCAACTAGACACAGAAGGGGGACTTTAAAAAGACTAAGACAAAATACAGAAAACAAACTAAACTAATGTCCATCCTGTGGTAAATTAACATACACAAATGAATGAAAATAAAGAACATCAAAATAGAAACTAAAGTAAAGCAACACAAAAAGAGTTCCTTGTCCACTGGGTGATGGTTCAGTCCAATGAGCTGCCTGCTGAACGTAAGGCCTCTGCTGACTGGCATGCATGGTTGTGTCATGCCTGACTGGAAGCAGTCCAGCTTCCTCGAGCCTCTGAAGGACAGCGTCAAGGTTCTGATCATGTTCAGAAATGGTTTTGCCAAAAACAATGAGATCATCCAAGTAATTTTGGACACCAGGAAGATCTTTGAGGATTTCTCTCATCATTTTTCTGGAAAGCTGAGGGGGCAGAAGCGAGTTTGTAAGGAACCCTGCAAAATCTGAAGAGAGCATCATGAGTGATGAATGCTGTGAGGTCTCTGCTGTCTTCATGCAGAGGCAGCTGATAGTATGCATTAGCCAGGTCAATTGTGGAAAACATTTTTGCTCCCTGTACGTTAGCAAAAATTTAATCCATGTCCCTCCTTCCCATCCATCCGTCCGTCCGTCCATTCATCCATCCACCCACTTATCTATCTATCTGAATATAAATATATATATTTAGATGCAGATACATACATGTGTACACACGTTTTTGTACTTATACATATTATAACACATAACACAATATGGATTTTTATCAAATGGACTTTTATTAGTTGCTAGAAGGGGAGTGAGAAGAAGTGAATTTCTATAATGTCACTCAATGACAGTTTAGGATCCTGTCTAAAAGAAGATTCTCCATACGTTGTACAGTACAGTTACAGGACTTTGCCTCCAAGCAGCAACTTTACTCTGTCGGCAGCAATAAGAATGTGTTCTTTAAATGTTTTCTAATGATAAAAATTAAGTAAAACCTTTAATGTCATTTTGCTCCGTTTTTGTTCATTTTAAATTACATTTAAAATCCCAACCAAATAAAGTACATTTCTGAAATGAAGTAAACTCTATACCACTCACAGACTTAGATGAAAAAATGTGCATTTTTGTCTGAAGCTAGAGAGCATAACTGAACAATAAAAAAGGCGCATGTGACTCTGAACGCCGCAGGTTGGAGGCCCTTGGGCTGGAAGCTTGGATCAGTTCTGCAAAGTAAAGTGACTGTCAATAATTAAAGATATGTTGTTTATGTTTCTCACAAATGTCTGAGAATATGAACTGCACACACATTTTTTGTTAAATATGTATGGTTTCAGACTGGACCAATGGCTACGTTTACTCTAAGCATGGAGCAGCCTTTCCGATCACATTATGGTGACTCTCTCAGGTGACACGTTGGCGGCTGATCCAACAGGCTCCAGGCGCCGGCACCCATGCAGACTTCTGTCCATTCCCATGTGAATCTTCTTGAGCTTGCAGGCCACACAGGGCATCAACATGAAGACCTTTCCCAAGATGACACACACTGGCAGAACAAGGGCCAGCACAAAGCTGGGAGGCAGGTAGAAGTGATAGGCATTCTTCTCAAAGGCTTGCTTCCAGCCAAACAGCAACCCGTGGAAGGTGGCGATGAGGAGGGCGATGTAACCCAGAGTGGACTGAAGCAGACACAATGACAAGCATTTAGGATTCCCTTACTGAGCCAATGATTTTTTTTCATGTGCTTCAATGTTTGTTCCCTTCTGTTTGTTCATAAACTGAAGTCCAGACCAGGCTACTCTTAACCTCACTGATGTTTTCCTCACTTTTAATTCACTCATATTTCTTATTATTTCTGTAAAAAAGGGTAAATTATCTGGGATGTCAGATCTGAATAGGCCACTGTTTGTGTGATTTGTAGTCATTAAAATAAATCTGGCACAGTGTGATGATATTCTACCTGGTCTGGATGTACATTGTATGGATAAAGTCATCTGCAGTCTTTTCTACAGCTGGCTTGATTAGATCAGGGTTACAGTCGCCACATATAAATGTTGCTTTATTACATTGTGGAAAACAGTTTTTCTATGGACTCTTGGAAGGTAGTAAAGTCTGTGTTAGGTGGTCTATATGCAGCTTATGATAATGTTTTTTTGCTTTAATCAAGAATTTCCACTGTTAGACATTCTAATACTCTGTATATTGCTTTTGACAGATGTTTTACTACTTTGAATTGGATTGTTTTATGAATATACAGGGAAACTCCTATTTGATTTTTTTTATTTATCCGTTCAAAGTTATAATCGTCTAAACTGCAATTGGTAAATGACATCAATATAACATTATTTTTTTTGAAGGATTAAGTGTTAAACCTGATCCAAAAGCACACGGAGGATTAGGATTTTTTTCTGGGATGTGTACATTTATCAGGCTTTTTAAATTTTTTTTTATTGCTATTTTTATTATTTATTTTACTATTGTTTTTTTTTATGTAACGCACTTTGAGATGCTGCTTTTAGCCAAAAATGTGCAATATAAATAAAGTTGAATTTGAATTAGTTCCATATCTAAGGCTGAAATAATAAAACACAACACAGAGCAAAAAATGTTGGGAAACGATGGGAACAGACCAGATTCCCACAGTCAAGTCTCCCGATTACATCCTGATTTTATGAACTGCTGCAAACCAAAGCTCCAACCGCATTAGACCATTACAAACATAATTGAATTATTTGAAGTGATTTTTCATATTGTAAAGGTTTATTACAGTGATTTATTTTTCGTCTTAATGAACTGCAATTTGGGCAATTGAAAGTTGTTTTAAAAAGTGTAATATAAATAAATTTGACACTGACATGAATTATGATGCACTAATAGATGTTTCAACCAATTTCCATTCTATTTTAAATGTGACAGTCTTTGACATCACTCAACTTAGTTGTGACTGAAGTTAGAAGTTATAATACTAATTTTTCCACTCTCTCCATCACTCTGTTGACCATAGATCCTTCATATCATGTACCTTCTTCATCTCTTCTCCCTGTAACCTCACTCTTCCTCTTGGGTTCCTCTCATTCACACACATGTTCTCCATCTTACTGCAGCTAACCTTCATTCCTCTCCTTTCCAGGACAAACCTCCACCTCTCTTCTCCACCTGTTCTCTGCTCTCACTACAAATCACAGTGTCATCTGCAAACATCATAGTCTGTGGTGATTCCTGTCTAACCTCATCTGTCAGTCACCATTGCAAACAGGAAGGGGCTCAGAGCTGATCCATGATGTAATCCCACCTCCACCATGAACTCCTCTGTCACCCCTACAGCACCCCCCACCACGTTCTTACAGTCCTCATACATGTCCAGCACTGGTCTAACATACTTCTCTGTCACTCCAGACTTCCTCATACAATACCACACTTCCTCTCTGGACATCCTGTCCTAAACTTTCTCCAGATCTACAGAGACAGTGTAGCTCTCTCTGACCTTCTCTGTACTTCTCTATCAACATCCTCAAAACTAATATTGCATCAACAGAGCTCTTTCTTGGCATGAAACCATCCTGCTGCTCACAGATGTTCACTTCTTTCCCATAACTTCATTGTATACCTCATCAGCTTTATTCCTCTGTAGTTGCTGAAACTCTGCACATCTCCTTATTCTTAAAAATGGACGCCATCACACTTCTCCTCCATTCCTCTGACATCTTCTCACCACCTAAGATCCTGTTGAACAACTCAGTCAGATAATCCACTGCTGTCTCTCCTAGACACTTCCATACCTCCACAGGTGTATCATCAGGACCAAGTGCCTTTCCACTCTTCATCCTCTTCAATGCCCCCCTCACTTCCCCCTTACTAATCTTTGTTACTTCCTGCTCCATAACAGTCACCTCTTCTGTTCTTTGTTTTCTCTCATTCTCTTCATTCATCAACTCTTCAAAGTATTCTTTCCATCTTTCCACTGACACCTGTCCATACATTACCATCCCTGTCCTTAATCCCCCTAACCTGCTGCATGTCCTTCCCATCTCTGTCTCTCTGCCTTGCTCATCTGCTTAGGTCAGTCTCTCCCTCTTTACATCCAAACCTAGCACACAAGTCCCTCTACTTTCACCTTACACTGCATCTCTCAGTACTCTTGTCTCCTCAGTCCTCTCAATGTCCCACTTCTTTTCTTAGCCTCTTACGCCGTATAAACTCCTGCACCTCCTCATTCCACCACCAAGTCTCCTTATCAGAAAGAAAAAAAATACTTTATTGATCCCAGCTTTGGAAACTGAGTTGTTGCCTTTTTGCTAAATCAACCACCATCTGTCCTTCTACGTTCCTCTCCTGGATACCAAACACTGCCCATCTCCTCCTCATCACCTCTGTTTCCTGCACCATCATGCCTGTTTAAATCTGCACCAGAGACAACTCTCTCCCTTTAGGCTCTTTCGACTTAACTTTACGCTTTGAACTTTAGAGCATTTCATATTGTTTTGTCTTTCTTCGTTAAGATTGTTTTCCAAGCTCTGAGCCAAGAGTTTTCCGTTTTAATATTATACTTTTCATGTTTAGTTAATGCTTTTTATACATTTTTCAAAACACAGTTTTATGCCCATCATACTTTTGCCTCTAATTTCTGTAAGTGCTTGTATTTACATGTTTTATTCTATTTGCAGTCATTCTAAATGTGGAGTGTATCGTCTGCCCACTAATAGATTGATTATGAAGTGTCTTTAAGTCCAATAGAGAAACCCTCATCTACAGAGTATTTTTGGCTGCTTCAGTGGGACTTCTGGAGTTATGTGTGAGTTATGTGCCCCAATGAAGGAATGAAACTCTATCCACGTGTGTGAATAGCGTTGCTTGGCACATGTTTGGTTAAGCACAAATAACTGACTGTTTGTAAATGTTCTATTTGAGGTTATTATGAATATATTACCATAGCATGGATATAAAGCTACACTGCTCTTTATTACAATAATGAAGCAGAGTTCTGTGCCGTGCTTAAAAATTCTCTTAGTGAACATTTTTACCTGTATAAAGCTAAATTCCCTCCAGTTGAGCGTAGTGTTGATGGAAGGAACGGATGTGATGGCCAGAATAGACAAGAGCCCAAAACTCATAATCCCAAAGGAAATGTACATCTCCACTCTCCACACTTCCTCCTCATTCCAAGAATTTTCCACATGTGCATGGACCTGCAACACACAGCAAGGCAACATTCATTTCACAGATCTGGGATGCTAGTTTGAGTCCTGGGAAGGAAAAGTGCCACTGTGGACACCACAGTTGTGAGAAAAAAGGACAAAACATCAAACAAGACATTTCCCTGTTTCAGGACTAATAAAAGTGTTCATATTCTTTAATTAGCACAATTGTATCAATGAAATCATTCAATTCAGCACAAACGTCCACTTTAAAAGATGAGAGGTCTGTAGCGTTCCTCATAGATTCACTGTGAGAGACAGGAAGGCAGAAAAAGAACGCAGAAATCCCATTGTACGATAATTGCAGGTTTTGATGGGGCAGAAAATGTTACTTCTTCTTTAGGAAGCTCTTCTTCCTCAACTGGTTACCTGTAACAATCACACTACTGGTGATTCACCTAAAGCAGTGGTCCCCAACCTTTTAAACGCCTCGGACCGGATGCCTCTTACTATCTTCACAGGGCGTTTACTTTAACTCAATGATCAGTACCCAGACATCATGAACCTCACTTCTGCTCATAGCAACCTCACTAATGGGTTTACACCCAAGATTCCCCACTTCCCATGAGTCTTAGGGGCTGAAGGCGGGGCTAACCCCCTGGTCGCCACACTATTCTCACAGGCATGCTCAGTCAGGTGTCTGTGCACTTTGAAAAGCTTCAACTTGTTAAAAAAGGAGACCATTTTTGTCAGATCAGGAAGAGTTTTTCATTTTTCCCGGAATACGTTTTGTTCTTTTCTGTCATGAACAATTTTACTGCTTCCAAAATCTCATAATAATAAACATAGTGACGCCATTCTGTTCCCCCTTAAAGTAAGAATCTTCCCGTTCTTCCGTGTCGTGTTCATCTTTATACTCTGAATTTCACCATTTGAATATGAGGGTAACAGTCTGCACACACATCAAATGTTTAGTAATTCTTCCGGCATTGGGCATAACCCGCGCAAATGATTGGCGGTGACTTATGGGTCTGGAGCAGAACCAGAACACTCACACTGCCCAGCGGTCTTTTTGTTGTGTAGTTTTAATACTCTGATGGATTTGAGAGTTGTATAAAAGTGAATTACCTATAAAATGAGGCTCAGTATGTCAAACTTTTTGTTGCAACACATACATGACAAATACATCAACTGACATTACACGGTCTCAGAGAGGAATGAGTAAACTCTTGGGCAATTTGAATTGCCCCTTTCCAACATCGATGCTTGCATAAGTTAATACGCCCAGAAACATCCAAACAACATGGATGTCAATTCTGCTAACTGCCCCTGACTCATGGTGAGGAACTTTACACCCACAAATCCACACTTCTCATGAGTCTGAAGGCGGGGCTAACCCCCGGGTCGCCACAATATGATGAGACGCAAAGAGCCGCATGCTCATTGGCCGAGTGTTGACCGTGTTCGCCACCTCTGGTCTAGAGTGACGGATGTAACAGAGAATCGGGCAACTTTTCAAAATAAAACATCTTTCAGATTCCGAAATAAATCAAACGGAAGTAATATAAGTTATTTCTTCTTTAACTGCGGCCCGGTGCCAAGTGACCAATGGTGACCCTGGTACCGGTCCGGGGGTTGGGGACCGCTGACCTAAAGGACACCTGTCCACACGCTTAGAGACCCACTCCAATGAAAATTGTGTTCTTGGTGTTTTGACCTGTTCTGGAAGCATTTTCCCATGACGGAGGACACAACCTAAAGAACTGAGGATTAAAACAGCATATTTTTGTTTTCGTGATGGATCAGGAGAGGATGAAAAACTCTGTCTGAAAAACGCTGGCTTGTGACGCAGCAACTGAAATGGGCGGGCCAAAATCTCACTTCTCCGCTCTTCCTCCTCTTCCTCACCCATTCATGTACATCTTTGTTTTCCTCGTCAGCTGGAATCTGCCTCAAACTGTACAGCTGGATGGCACCTATATTGCTCACCATTTTTTTTGCAGCATTGATGAAAGCTTGGGGCTAAAAACAGCATAATCATAATAAAAAGATCCCTCTGCTTTGAAAATAGATCTGAAGATGACCAGAGTGGGATTTTTAGTGTCATATGATGGACCCCCCCTCCCCTTCATACATTTGGGGAGGGGACAAACAACACCCACACTACTACATACATGTGGTGACGACTTTTCACCACATGATATAGGCTCTAGCTTCGAACTCATCGCACACGAGTGCACACAACATGCACACACAAAGTTGTGATCTATATACTGCTTTCATGTAAATGAAATAATTAAACAAAACATGAAACATGATTGCAACTTATCAGAGAAATGTCTTGTTCTATTGTTGATATTATTGAAGACTGACCTGTTGGTAGGCCGTGTTGAGCAGCAGGTACCTCTCAGACCTTCTGAAGGGCAGACAGAGGCTGTAGAGTCCATGGACAGCAGCCAGGAAAAAGCTGATGAGGCCAAGCTGCTTCCTACTCTGCAGCCAGCCTTCCAGCCACTTTGGGAAAAGTTTATATTTGGTGCCATAATACAGCTGGTGGATCGCTGCCAGCTGGCCAGGCAGGTACACCAGGGCCAGGAGTGTGATAGCGACAGTGGGCAGGGTCCGGTTTACTATCTCTATCGGGATCTTGTAGAAGTCACTTTGCTTGTATTTAAAATACGGATGGATTATATCACGAACAAAAGAATAAGAAAAAAAGAAAATAGAGAAGGCCACGGCAGCGAGGACAGGACCTTTCCAATCATGAAATAACCGCCTTGGAATATTCTCAATATAGCGGGATGAGGACAAAGTGCCCATGTCCACTGGCTGGAAGTTGAGTTGGTGGGCTAATTCCATAATCTGTTGTCGAGCCTCCAAAGAATCACTGCAAACAAAAACCTACAGAGGGGCAACAAATATCCGGTAGTCAAAGATTCTGCAAGTTGTCTCTTAAAAGATAGAGAGGTCAGGTATGTTCATCATCGATACAATTCAAATGTGACAGAATCTAAAAAACAAACAAACCCAGAAATCACACTGTAAGATTTTCAATATTGTATTTGTACACAAACACACAAAAAGAAACTCAGTCATCTTAATTTGGGGCTGCTGTACAGATCTATCAGTGGACCTCTTTAGGGAGCTCACAAGCTTGATTCCTGCCTTGCCAGGCCATGTTAACGCATTCTTGGGCAAGACACTGAACCACATATATGCGCTGTTGTTGGGAGTGGAGCCGCCATCGGTGTGTGAATGTGTATGTGTGTGGGAATGTGTGTACGTGTGTGAATATGTGTGAATGTGTGGGTGTGTGTGGGTGTGTGAATGTGTGTGTGTGTAGGTGTGTGTACGTGTGTGAGTGTGTGTGTATGAATGTGTGTGTTTAGGTGTGTGTGCGTGTGTAAATGTGTATGTGTGGGTGTGTGAATGTGAGTGTGTGTGTATGTGTGTGAATGTGAGTGTGTGTGAATGTGTGTGTGTGTGTGTGTGTGTGTATGTGTGTGAATGTGTAGGTGTGTGTAGGTGTGTCTATGTGTGTGAATGTGAGTGTGTGTGAATGTGTGTGTGTGTGAGTGTGTGTGTATGTGTGTGAATGTGAGTGTGTGTGAATGTGTGTGTGGGTGAGTGTGTGTGTATGTGTGAGTGTGTGGGTGTGTGTGTGTATGTGTGTGAATGTGTGGGTGTGTGAATGTGTGTCTGTGTGTGGGTGTGTGAATGTGTGTGTGTGTGTAGGTGTGTGTGTGTACGTGTGTGGGTGTGTGTGAATGTGTGTGTGTGTGTGTACGTGTGTGAATGTGTGGGTGTGTGTACGTGTGTGTATGTGTGTGAATGTGAGTGTGTGTACGTGTGTGAGTGTGTGTGTGTGTGTACGTGTGTGAATGGGACTGTGGCTGTACAGCACCGTGGGTCTTTAAGGGAGGTAGTAAAGCGCTCTCAGAGTATTTCCTGTTCAGCATTTAGTTTGAGTCGTCATATGTTCAGATGTTTTCATACCTGGGTACTTGCGTCTTGGGGGTAGTTCTGCTGCATGGCCCATGCTGAGATGACATTGAAACCTTTCACTACAACAGAGTCGGGCAAAAGTGAGGCCAGATACTCCGCATTGGATTCTGCATACTGGTTCACCCTCCTGTTGTTGCTCACATCCACCAGGATTTTACCTGTGGAGCAGCAGGACAAAGAACAGCCCTCTGCCCTGAGAACCCATTGGAAGAGAAACATGCTGCAAATGCTGTTTAATGCAGCTCACGATTGAGTTCATGTGTTGAAGTTTTAATGCAATGCAGGTATTCATGTGCATGAGCATAGCTTATTCTCTCATTCTGCTATCAATTATTTATGAATTATTTTAAAACCAGGAGTCCCAACCCGGATCGGTGAGTGTAAGTGGGTCACATGGTGTCGGGCAGCACATAAACAAAATATAATTGACATTATAAATGTTATTTGATGATCTGATTCTAAACTTCAGTTTGAAAACTCTCAGATTCTCTTCACTACTTCTGTCCGTCACTTAGACAATCCCTTCAGTCCCATGTTTCACCTTCCCTTCTGCTCCAGCTCTGACACACAAGACATGACAGTTAAATTGAAATGTACAAATTAACAAAGACAACAAAAGTCCAGCCTCTTATCAAGTTTCTTGGTGTAGTCAGAGAGAAACAGGCCTTCAACTTCAGAGGAAAAGCTGCATTTAACGGACAAAACTAGGACTTTTACTTGAAATATGCAGTCATGATATGAAGGAGACAATGTGGTTCATGAACAAAACCACAACGGAATAAAACAATGACACCACATTGAGCAGTGTGTGAATGGAGCTCAAACACAACAACTTCTGCCATACGTCAGTAAAAAAAACAAAAAGAAATCCGAAAAAGGGCCACAGTCGGCTGCCAATTAACCTATTTTAGCTTTCAATTAGCCGAAAAGCTTTGTGTCATGTAATTCCAGACGGGCACAAACCGCATTTATCAACCTTTTCCTCATGATCACGTTTACAACAGCTAGCACTCCGTGTTTTGAAAAGACGCCGTCCGTGGATAACTATCAAATCCAGCTTTCTGACTAGTCCAAGTTCAGCTGTTTTGGGATTTAGCAGACAAAGTTCTGTTGGTTGAACTTCCAGCGCATGATCAATGAACGCCCGATCCGATCGTAGAGCCCGCGAACGGATTTAAAAGCTCGCGTAGCGACGCGTGAACACGAAGGTTCCGGACGCAGAAGCCCGATTCAGGGGCTTCCAGGCAGACTTTCCATTGGAAGTGATGGCTTGAAGGCGAGTCGACACTGCCGGTGTGAACGGAGCTTCATAAGCGGCATGTCTGCTGCTCTTTTTTGGCTGCTTCTCACCACTTCCAGGGCTAAAACCATCCGCCGCTGGCATATTGTTTACATCAGGGCTAAGTAAGCAAGTAAATCTAGTTTTTTTCCCAGCGAGCGACTCACAAAGTGCTTCACAATGTTAAAACAAGATTAAACCAGAGAAAAAAACAAACTGGACAGGATGCCTAAAGCAGCAAAAACCAGGCATAAAACACAAGTAACACAGGTAAGAAATAAAAAAAGTCAGCTAAAAACTCTTCTTGAAAAGGACTAACTCCACAGGAACGTGTGAACTGTACCTTCCATCAGATGCTTGAGATCCCACAGCACCGAGTAGTGCTCACGGCGGATCGCCAGGAACACGATGTTCGCCTTCCTTACAGCGTCTTCATGGTGTGTAACATCCACAACGTGTGGAAACGACTGAGCTGCTAGTTTGGGATGGCGGCTACCTACCACCACACAAAAGCCACAACGTAACAGACGAAATGCCAAGCTCTTGGAAAAGTCACCGGAGCCCAGGATTGCCAGGGTGGTTTGAGCTGGCCTCAGACCAGGACGTCCTACATCTGCAGCTCTGGCCCTCGCTGCTTTAGGCTGCCAGAAGGTCTGAGCTGACTGGAGGTGGTGGGCAGAGGAAGCAGACATCAAGCCAGGGCTCCTCTTGTGTCCTATTATGAAGGCAGAGTCCATTGTTCTGTTTGACTCTAGATGTGACCAGCCTGCAGGTGGAGTAAAGGTATTATATTAGAAAAGTCTTCTTCACAGGCGTAAAACTAGACTTCTGGAGGGCCACTGTCCTGCTTGTGCTCCCTTTCCCCACCTGTTGGAAAATCCGACCTAATCCAGGTCATCAGCAGCAGACTGGTCAGGATGAGGTCAGCAAAAGCAGCAGGACACCAGCTCTCAGGCTCTGGAGTTTGGCTTCGATCATATGTCCATATGATTGGGATGTTAGTCTATGATGAAGCAAAAGCAAAGACAGCAACATTTTTTTATTTACTTTGTGCGCCTTAATCATAAAATAGTAAACTTTTTCACTGCATACTAATGCTCCAAAGTTATGGCTCTACATAAGTATAAAATCCCAACATTCAATGGACGTCAGAAGACCCAAACGACATTCTATTCATACAACTAGATAGAAGGAAAAATAACATTAGAAACATAAGGGTATCATTTAACATACTATGTATAGTCAGCCCATATATATATATATTTCAGTCCAGTTCACAGGTATTCTTTTCACCTACAACTTTGATGTACTTCTTACCTTTATGCTTTTTACTGAAAACCATCCTTTAGTCGTGCAAAAGAGTCATTTATCTCTTAAAAAATATTTATAACCCAAAAACTAAGATCTAGAAATCTAAATTAGTATATATTTTGCTTTTCAGAAACAACTTCCAGTTGTTGTTCCAGTAGTTTTCTGTTCTTTATAAGATATAAACTAATGAAAATAAGTGGGTTACGTCCAAACATACATGAAAATGGTAAGAATCCAGCACCATGGAAGGATTTCCCTTCCCCTGACCTTTCCTGAGCAGATAACACCTGTATCATGAACTCCAGGCCTGGAGGAGCAGTGTCCTCCATGTTGTACAACTAAACTGCCTCTGCAGCTTTCCATTGACAGAACACCTGAACCAGGTAAGCAGCAGCAATAGGGCGGGTTTGTGAAAAACTAGCAGGACGCTTGCATCCTGCAGACCCCTGCAGAACGAACGAGCACATCAGCATCAATCCAGACCAAAAAAGGGCTGTCCCTTAATTTAACCTGTCAAAATAAAGTCCTACAAAAGCCAATTAAAAGCTCCAACACCAAACTTGAATACTCCAGCAACACTTACCCAGAATTCAGTGGGAGTTTATCTGCTTAGTGCGACTTCTGCCTGCCAAAGACGGCATGCCTTTAGGCATCTTAACTTTGTTGCTAAGCATCTTATTTTATGGTTGAAAATTACCTTTAAATTATTTTTGTTTCAAGAGGCTTTTGAAAAGAAATGCGTTAACTTGGATTATGGTGCCATCCAGTTTCTGGTAAGGTTTTTACCCCTTCAGCCGGCCCCATAGGAAGCACGGGGAGGCAGAAGACAACGAATGCCCCCCTCATCCCATAACACTGCAATGGTGGAGGAATTTAGGTGGTGCTGTAAGCAGCTCAGAGGTCCAATGGTCTGTGCAGGAGGTGTGTTCAAATCCACCATCAGATCATTGGATCCATTGCCCCTCTACGTCTCCCTCACCATGAGGGGGTCGACTGCAGCATCAAATGGTGGAATGGCTTCCAAATGGCCGTGAAGGCATCATCTTGTGACACCAGGGGAGGGGGGCACACGGGCAGAGAGCAGGTTTACCCTCAGGTGTGTGAGTGACAGCTAACGGGCTTCAGTCAGGAAGTCGTCTAGACCTCCAGTTCAAACACTTCAGACCAAAACACAGCAGCTTACACCGACGGGCAGCAGATTATTATGGTCTGTTATTGGAAATAGATGTTCAGGCTTGCATTCAATAATTCAGTAGAACAAAAACATGACAACAAATGTTTAGTCTCCCTGAAAACTAGGACCTGTACATACATGACCTGTAAACGCCCCAGTTCAGAGCTGCTCCTACATAAACTCCAGCTCAGCCCTCAGTTTACATGTATGTAATGCAGGCATGATGCCGTTTTTAACATACTACAGTAACATGATCGTTTTTTCTCCACTTGGCCCAAATGAAGCCGCTGCTCTGAATGCTCAGAATAACAGACTGCATATCTGCACCGGCACCGGCACCGGTACCGGCGGGACAGCCTGTCAGGCCGGCCTGTGTGCCAAAGAAGAAAGCGTGTACGTACTACGTGAACGCAGCGGGCGCGTCCTCAGTCTCCAGTGGGCTGCACTGCTGATGCTGCAGGCTCGAACGCGCGGAGACCCCCCCGCAGCAGAAACAGCGACGGTCCTCCTGAAACACAACAACCCCCCCGCCAGGATGCAGCGTCTCAGCCAGACGAGCTGCACGGAAATCACGGAACCAACTGCTGTGGATGTGGAACAGCACACCGTGTCCCTGATGCTGCCTTCACGGACCCCTGGAAATGTCCCAACTAAAGCCCACCTGTAAGCACAGCCCGAGTTATTCTTCTTATTCTTATTCTTATAACTAAATTGTAGAAAACTAAAGATAGAAAAAGAGGACAGAGGAAAGAATCTTCCTTTTCCCTCTGCATATGAACAAAAGTCAAATTTGTTTCTTAAGTAGACAACATCAAACAGCATCACGCCTCCAATTGAACATAACACAATGTGCGTGTTGGACAGGTTGTTATAATAAGAGGTTGTGCACGATGCCATACATACTGCTCAGAATTAACCCCCAAACTTTAGTCCAGGGGGTATTCCAGAAAGCAGGTTCTGCTAGCTCTCACGGTAAGTTTGAGGCTAAGGAAGTTGATAACCTCAGCTTTCAGTTCCAGAAATGGAGGTATGTTTCAGGGTATGTCAAGTTGCCATAGCAACTCCTGCTCTGAACATAACCTGGTCTGGAGCAGGTTTAGTTGAAGGTTAGTTTGTTTTCAGAGAGGTGCAGCAGCATGGCGTGTCCATTTGAAGATGATTTAGTGGATGAAGAAGCTCAGATAATACTTTTTCCACCGTGAGAGGGTGATAAGACCATATATGGATGTTTAAAGAGAAACTTTTTACTTTGATCTAACTTCATTATTTGATTAGTTAAGATAAATCATTTTTTGTTAAGTCATCTTAAAAATAACACGTAGTTATCAGACAGTTATTTTCCTTTCATTCAAATTAATTCAATTAAGTAGGTGTAACTTTGGTGCTGCTGTTAGATCGGCACCGCAAGGGATTGTGGGATACAATTTCCTGTCTGGATGGATTTGGGTGTAAGTGTGGGTTTTTGACTAAATGTGTTTAGTTGTTTAGCTGTTTTACTGAGTTATTTTGTCTGACTATATTGTCCTACGCTTATCCATTTTGTAGAAACAAAAGCGTATAACCTCACTTTTAATGAATCCATTGGTTTTAGAAATGTCTCATATTAAAGCTAAAACCCTCCCAAATTATGTTCAATATAGCAAAATAAAATTGTTTCACTGAAGAAAGATTGATCATTTAATGAACACAGAAAGGTCACATTTTGGCAAGACAACTGTGCTAAGATTCGTTTCCCCTTCCAGAATTCTGTTTGCAGCACTCATATTTACCCAAAAAGCATAAAACGAAGGAGGATTATTACGATGTTCTTGATTCTGCTGCTTTTGGGACTTTATGGTTATATTTGCGTCGTACTTTTTAGGGCAAAATATGAGCGCCACAAAACAAATCAGTGATGCCAGAGGTCACGCCGCCATGGGGAAACAAATTGCGGCAGGAGCCTCAGCGGTGTTACGGTGATATGTTACCATACAGACTAGAGCTTCTCTGTCTTTAAACTTTTGCTTGCTGCTGTTCCTGGGGTTGTTTGTCTAGGAGAGAGAACCTTTGCTCAAAGGTTGAAAAACGCTGCTGTAACGTGAACCACGCCCCTCCCACGTCAATCATGTTCAGTGTGCATGCAGCCTCACATTTATATGGAACATACGCACTCAGATCATCCTACTGTAGAACAGATTCATAAATACTAGATCTTTACTGTATATTTTCCAAGTTTTTAGAATTTGTTTACATTTAGTTCAGCATTCTATAATTTAACTTTGAGGTTCCAGCATTTGACCATTTCAAGTTTTTTTTACTTCTAGAAATGTACCCTACATGTTTGCTCGAGTACCTTTTAGTACTAGTACTAGTACTAGTCTGATTTCTTCAGCAGCATTTGAATGTGAGCAAACTTCAACTTTTAGTTTAGCATCTTTGCTTTTAGGCCTGAGCAGCAGAGAATCCTAATGATTTCAAAGATCTCAGAACAAACAGACATGTGGTATTAGAAACGTTTTAATGAGAAGTAATCCAATATATTTACATGTGAGTAAAAGAGCTCCCTCAGAGAACGGAACGGCCTTCAGTCATGGGGAAAGAACGGTTCCGATCCGTGCCGACCCGGTTTAGGGCAGCCGCTGCAGGAGCTCCAGCAGTTCAGAGGCGCTGGGTCTGCGGCGGGCATCTGCGCTCCAGCACGCGCCCAGCAGCGCGCGCAGCCGCTGCCCCCGCGCACAGCCGAACAGCGCGTGCTCCCGCAGCGACGGCCGCAGCTCCTGCGCCACGATGGCGTAGAGCACGCGCTGCCGGTCGCCCGCGTACGGCGGCTCCCGGGTCAGCAGCTGCCACAGCGTGATCCCGAAGGAGAAGATGTCCGCCTTTGGCGACACCGCCTCGCCCTTGAGCAGCTCCGGGGCTCGGTGCGTGTAGGTGCCGCACACGAGGCTGACGTGCGGGTGGTCAGCGCAGGTTTCACGCGCGCGGTCCAGTTTGACAGAGCAGCCAAAATCAGCTATCTTACAGACGTCCTCGCCGCTCAGCAGGACGTTGGCCGGCTTGATGTCCAGGTGCACCACGCCGTGAGAGTGCAGGAACCGGAGCCCGCGCGCGATGTCCGCCGCGTACCGGAGGCACCGCGCTCCCTCCAGCGGCTCCGCCGTCCCGTAAATGACCTGCTGGAGGTTCCGGTTCCCCACGAACTCCATTAGAATGGTCCCGATGCTGCTGTCCGCGTCCGAATCTCCTGGCGCGGAGGTGGTGGCCGCGATGACGCGCACGATGTTCTCGTGGTGCAGGTGCGCAACGTTCAGCTCAGCCCAGAAGCTCTGCCGGGAGGCCAGCGTGTTCTTGCTGCACCTCTTCACCTTCTTCAGCGCCACGGTGCTCCCGAGGTACTCCGCCCGGTACACGGAGCCGAAGCCGCCCGAGCCCACGGGCTCCACGGAGCGCAGCTGCTTCCAGTGAATGACGGAGGTGCAGGAGCGGGGGGGCACCTGCAGGCTGGAGCCGTGCTGCGTGCGCGCCAGGGGGCTGCTGCACGCACCGACCACCGCACTTGGGAAGAGGCCTTTTGGCAACAAGCGACTCGAGGGAATCGGAGAAGGCATGGCGGCTCGAGTCTTCACGCGCCGCCACAGGTGCGTTTATATGGCGCAGGAGGAGGGACAAAATACCGAGGCGTCAGAAATCCACCGGGACCCGCGCTCTGCTCTTCATTCCGCTGCTTCGTTGGAAATCAGGGGGAAAAGCGGGAAAACAGCAACAAACAAACAAACAAACAAACAAACAAACAGACAAAACACCGTCAGGAAGTTGCAGTAAACTCTTGACTGGATGCTGATACGTTTACCAAATCCGCCTTTACAGAGTCAGGGTTGTATTTGGATTTAAGTTTACACACGTACTTGAATACATAGTCATGTTTGCTACTGTTTGAAAAACCTCTATTTACATCAACTGTTCTCGCATCAGTTTAAAAATAAATCACACATTTCTTAGTTACCTTTAAAAACGTTTTCCACAGAAAAACACAAAGTTTTTTTCCCCAAAACTTTATTGAATGTAAAATTCGATACAAAACAATGTTAAACAGTAAACAGGAACAAGCCAGGGGGTTATTGATACATTTTACACAGATATATTGAAACTGACACACAGATCAAATGTTTTAATGGCTTTCTTATTGTCAGAGTTTCTTATTGTCTTAATGTATTGTTTGAGCTCACTGATAAAGACTGAGAAATGAGGGGTATGATTCGTAACTTTGGATTGATGAATGTGCGATTTGCATAAGAACAATAAAAGGTTAATAATGTACAACTGTTCTTTTTTATGAGATGGACAGTGGGTGGGGCCAAACAGAACATTTTTTAAGAACAGGTGAAAGTCTGGGTCAATGTGGGCGGAGATGAAATGACAAACTTTAGACCAGAGAGTGGTGGAGAAGGAACATGACCAAAACAAATGTCCAGCATCTTCAGGGTGTTCTGGACAAACAGAGCAGCTTCCATCAATATCATCTCTGAACCGTTGCAGATATAGTTTGGATGGATAGAATTTATGGATCAGTTTGAATGAGATTTCTGTCACTTTATTGGTTAAAAAGTATTTTGCTGGTAGATTCCAGATCTTTTTCCATTCTAAATGATAAACTAAATTATTCCAATAAGGAACTACATAGGGAATGGAAACATCCTTCTGGAAGAGTGAGCGTATACGGAGATTTGTGTTACGTGAAGAAGACAAACAGATTTGGCCTATTTCTATTTTAGTTGGATTAATCGGTAATAAGGTTGGACTCTGCAATGATGAGCTTTTGAATAACGTAGTAACACATTTAGGTATTGTTTTTAAAACTATGTTAAACTCAGTTTTTGGTATTTTGATGGAATATTTAAAGCAGAATTCTTCATGTGACATTAAAGATCCGTTTGAGTTAAACAGCTGATGGACCAGAAGGATGTTTTAAACTGTTGGAAAAGCTCACTGACTCCTTGACCTTTCTCATGAAGCTCGTAGTGAGCAAAAATATATTTTTTTGTGTATTACGTACACGTCAATAGTATGTTTTTAGTGCCTTACTTTCGTCCTCTGTGAGTATCCACGTGTTGTAGATGTTCTGGCCTTTTTCTCCGACCCAAACGAGTAGGTAGCTGCACTTTTCATCCTCTCACTTTCCTCTTTAACGGTCCTGAAAACATTAAATCCACATGCAGCTTGAATTTGCGCCATGCTTCAGGTAAGTTGCTCATATCCCACTCCAAATGCGGTGAGGCACGTCCAGCGACATCCATGAAGTTTGTTGCAGTCCAGCTTTACTCTGTCATCATGTTGTGTTCTTCTGTTGTGCAGACGACGACGTGCTATGATCTAGACCAGTGTTTCTCAACCAGTGTGCCGTGGGAGATGGTCAAGTGTGCCGTGGCTCAAAAAAGGTTGAAAAACACTGATCTAGACTATTTTACTAACCAACTGCAACATACAGCATAACTTCATCCACTTCTGACATTCCACTCACACCACTTTCATAGATATTTCACATAACCGACGTCCCGTGTGTACTTCAGGGTCTGGTGGGAATAAACAGTATTGGCTGAACCAAATGTTGAAACATAAACAAACATAATACAGTTTTCCCCCGCTTATTTGTGTTTCAACATTTGCAGATTTCTTTTCACTTCTCTTTCTCATCATGAAGAAAACTCTTGATGTTAAGCAATATTCCATTGTTTTTTAATGTTTTGAAAGCCTCAGAAATGTTTCAGAAGGGTTGATGAGTAAGGATCGGTGACGGACATTCTTTGGCCGGGGGCCGAGGGGTGGTCCTCTGTATTTGCGGCTGTCTTTGGTCCCTAACCTCCCGGAATACGGGGGAATACTGGGATCAGTCTGCGCTTCTCCGCCAGGATCCTGGCTGCCTCATCAGCCGTGCTGTGATGGAAGAAAAGCCCAACTCATTGAAGAAATGCAGTGTTGACTATCATGTCATGTCTGCATTCATGATAAAACGTACAGCAACCGGTAATTCATTCACAAATGAATGATAACTGGGAACAAGTACTAGTAGAAGGAGGAGTTTTAAAAACATTGTGGAACTTTCACAACATTATTTTTTTACTTAAACTATTTATTAGGAGTGTGTAATGGCGATACGATGTGTCTCGATACTCGTCCAACTATATGATACTTATTGGGATATTGTACCAAAACATATTTTCTTTTTTTTAGTATGACTTAGAAAAAAAAACTAACTGAATATTAATAAGCCTTTCATTGTAATAAAATGGTAAAATTCAGTGTATTTAATGATCCCGATTTTAAGCACTGCAACTGTATCGTCACCCACTCCGGCGGAGAAGATCAGCAGAGGAACCTGCTTTTCATGGAGTCCTTCAAAGAACACTTTGTCGCCGTCCCTTAAGACATACATAAGGAAAATTAGAGGGATTCAATCTTTTTAATGAGCTGTACAACTATCTTCAAGTGACTTAAAAGTTGATTTTCTCCAAAATAAAAATAGAGCTGAGCATGGCCCCTAAGAAAAACCAAGCAACAGGTGACTATGATGACATTAAAAGAATGTTTGACGAGATCCAAGCTCCGTTGCATCCTTTCATGGAGCAAGTGAACGGCATCCAGGCTAAGCTAACTCCGCTCTTGGAGCTAATGGAAGACTTCCAAAGACTCTGAGCTCAAAAGGATCAACGAGAAAACCGGGCCGACATTCTGGAGAAAAGACTGGACGATGTGGAACAACAAGTAAGGATGAATAATGTCATTCTCACTGGAGTACAGATCAAACCTCGGGCGAAGCCAACTGCAGCTGGAGTTAGCATTGCTAATGCTAATAACAGTTGGATTATTGCAGCACCACTGCGTTGAACTCGAAGGGAAGAAGTTTACGGAGGCACTTCCACTTTTCACTTGAGGTTTTTATTTTTGAACTGCTCACAAGAACCGCATGTCCATACAACAGCACGTTGTCTCGTCTCCTCTCAGAACTCCACAAAACAAAAACTTGCGCCTCCTAGCGGCGGGGATGAAATACTGTTTCATAAATGTACATAAAATAAATTCACAACTTGAGTACATAAATAAAAGATCTCTCAACACCCCCACTTGTACTCAGGTTGAATACATTTAAACAAAAAATAATAATAATACCGTAAACTACGGTACAGTTGTGGATCTCCCCACTCCTTTAAACACCAAACATACTGTTTGTAAACTTCCTCAGTTTTAGCTTAGAAGCAGGTTTGGTCATAATATCAGCAACCATCTCATCAGTAGTGCAGTATATTAGACACATTTTCCCTTCATTTACAATCGATCTCACAAAATGATACTTGATGTCCACATGTTTGCATCGCTGCCGGTTCACTGGGTTTTTAGCTAGAGCGATTGTTCCCTGGTTGTCTTCATACACTACTGTCTGTGTGTATTTATAGTCATCAATGCCTTTTAATAACTGCTCTAGATATCTGCATTCCTGCATCGTAGATGCTAGAGCCATGTATTCTGCCTCACAGGTAGAAAGCGCTACTGTAGGCTGTTTCTTAGTTTTCCATGAAACTAAAGAACTGTTTTTACTCAAACTTACACAGTAACCTGTAGTGCTCCGCCTGTCTGCAGTGTCACCTGCCCAGTCAGCATCACTATAAGCTACTATGCCCAACCCTTCAGTGTCGTTTCTCCTGAAACACAACTCCTTGTTTGTAGTTCCCTTGAGATATCTGAAAACATGTTTCACTATAACCCATTGTTCCTCTGTTGGTTCATGCAAATATTGCGATAACTTGCTCACCACAAAACATAGATCTGGACGCGTACATGTTGTAAGATATATTAGGCTACCCACAGCCTCTCTGTACATCTTCACATCCTTCATCTTAACAGCATCTTCTGTGTAGCATAGTTTCTGGTCACAGGGAGTTTCCCTGGTCTTGCAGTTTTGCATATTGAACCGTGTCAGTATCTTGTTGACATATGTTTCTTGTGACATTTTCACACATCCATCAGACTGAACAAAATCAATTCCGAGAAAATGCTTAAGTTTGCCCAAATCCTTCATCCTGAACTTTGCTGAAAGCATCTCTTTCACATTTTTCATGACATTTTCATTGCTTGCTGCAATTATGACGTCATCAACCCATATGATTATTATTGTTTTACTACTGGTTGTTTCTTTCGTGTAAACACAGTAGTCGGCTGGGTTTTGTGTAAAATCCTTTTCAGTCAAATAGTCATGCAGAACTCTGTTCCAGTTTCGACCAGACTGTTTCAAGCCGTAAAGAGATTTTTGTAGCTTACAAACCAAATTTTTCCCCTCTTCATAACCTTCTGGCTGGTCAGTGTAGATCTCATAATCTATGGGAGCGTGTAAGTAAGCTGTTGTTACGTCCATCTGATGAAGTAACAAGTTCTCTTGAGCTGCTTTTTGTAGCAAAACTCTTATGCTTGTCAAGTTAGCTGTTGGTGAAAAGATTTCACCGTAATCTATTCCTTTCTCCTGGCTGTAGCCCTTAGCCACAAATCTGGCTTTGTACTTGTCATTACCATCACTGTCACTTTTTAGAGAATAGACCCATTTACCCCCCACTGTTTTCTTGCCCTGTGGCAGACTAGTGAGAGTAAAGGTGTTGTTCTCTCTCAATGACTGAATTTCTGCATCCATGGCTTTAATCCAGTGTTTTGCATTATCTGACTCCACAGCTTCTTTGAATGTTTGTGGGATACCACACACTGCTCTGTAACAATAATCAATGTTACTATGAATCTCAGTTACAAAATCCTTCAGGTGACTGGGTTTTCTCCTCTCCCTCGTTGGATATCTTTCACTGACACATGAATCATCTGCTACACCTGGCTCTCTTTGATCATGCTCATCAGATGTGTCACTTTGTGATTCTTTGTCTTTTACCGCTTGCTCCTGAACTTCTTTAATGTCTCTGTCAATGTTGTCAGTGTTACTGTCAGGAATAGGTAGGTCTACTCGACCATAATCATTTAGTTCAACTTCACCTGTCCGCGTTTGTCTCTCTGCACTAATCTTGCTCACAAATTTGACAAGGCGGTGTTTCTGGACTTTTTCTGTTTCAGGATTATAGACCAAATAGGCTGGGCTGTTTTTGTCGTAACCAACAAAAAATCCTTGTTCACACGTTGAATCAAGCTTTCCTCTGTCCTGTTTGTATGTATAACATACAGATCCAAATTTTTGCATTTTTGACAGGTCTGGCTTTCTTCCTGTCAGCATTTGGAAAGGGGTCTTTCCTGTTCGCTTATTAAAGCATCTGTGTCGCACTACGGCTGCTGTTTGAACAGCATAGTTCCATAGACTTTTAGGTAAATGACTTTCAATTAGCATACATCTACCCATCTCGAAAAGAGTACGCCAGCCTCTCTCGGCAGTGCCGTTCTGATGAGGTGAATATGGCGCTGATGTCTCATGTTTGATACCATTCTTCCTCAACAAAGTTTGAAAGTCTCTGCATGTGAACTCTGTGCCGTTATCAGATCGAATGCATTTTACCTTTCCAAAAGGGGCAATGTCGGCCAAAAATTTTTCTGTTGCGTTTAGTGCATCACTTTTCGTTTTCAAAAAATATACAAATACTGTGCTGGAGTAGTCATCAGTGAATGACTGCGCATATTTGTACCCATCAATGGATTCATTTGCTATTGGTCCTGCTAAGTCTGTGTGTACCATCTGCAGGGGGGCTGTTGCTCTTTTATCAGGATTCCTATTTCGTGTTTGTGTAAATTTCCCCTGAATACACACCTCACAATCGTGGACAGGCTTGTCTGCTCTGCCCTTAATAGTCATCCCATCTACTACATTTTGCAACCTTAGAATATCCTCATAGTTGCAGTGGCCTAAGATCTCGTGCCATGTCTGCATATCGTGACAGGTGTTACATTTATCATGGTCTTCAACTTCAGTTTGCAAATAATACAACTTGTCATGCACATGAATATTAAAGTTGGTACCGTCTTTGTGGGTTAACACATCCTGCCCTTGTTTAAAGGTGACTGTCGCTCCTGATGCTGTAGCCATCTTCACCGAAAAAATGTCTTGAGGATATGATGGAATATACAATGCTCCTCTCAGGGTTGCTTTGTGTTGTTGACCTGTACTGTCTATCAGGAACACTTCCGCATTTCCTCTTCGTTGAGCGACTCCTTTGCACATCATTCCATCTGCTAACTCCACAACATGCGTCTCCGGTTTGAAGGTTTCATTAAAACTCTTGAACTTGGCAATATCATTAATGATGTGTGAGGTAGCTCCGGTGTCGACCATCAGGCCCTTCTCCTTAATGCGACGTGCAGGTTGCTGCTGGCCTTTGACGTCTGCATTAGTAATCCGGAAAGCGTAATCCGCAGCTGTAGCTCCAGATCCATTGCCGCTCTCATCTGCGACTTTCCTTGCTCCATCCTGTTTGTCTTTGTGTCTACAGGTGGTATCATTGTGTGTGCTGCTCCTGCAATGGTTGCACCACGTTTTCCTCCTGCATGCTTTTGCTCTGTGGCCCTTCAGTCCGCACTTAAAACATTTAATATCTACATCGCTGTAGTCTCTGCTCTGTGCGTTCGACTTGATGTGCTTTTGACTTGTTCTTGCCATTGTCTTCATCACGTTGTCATTTGACTCTGCTACAGTCAACTTCTCAGTGTCTTCATAACTGCGCAACTCTGTTTTGAACTCAGGAAATGTCATATCATTCTTATTATGAGTTACATGTATTGCAAATGGTTTAAAACTTTCAGGTAGTCCTTTTAGAACCATAGCAATCAGCAGGCCATCTGCTAATGTCTCTCCCGCGTTGCGTAGTGCTGTAATGGCGGCCTCGGCTCTGATGACATAATCAGTAACCGTCTCCTCGCGCCGTTTCTGAAGTGAAGTCAGCGTGGTATACAGGCTGATAATGCAGGGTTTTCCTCTTCCTGCGTAGTAGCCTCTCAAAATTTTCAGTGCAGCTCTTCCATTATCGGACGCATCCCTCATAATTAATGACAGGCTTTTATCGTCCAAAAGTTGAATCATTTCTGCATATGCGTCTGCATTTTTCTTAGCGTCGGCTGCAACCGCGGCCTCCGTCGCCGGTTCATTCAAAACAGTCTCCTTCAACCCTAACAGGTGCAAATGTCCGAGCACTTTAGTTTCCCAAAGCTCATACTTGCTTTCATCTCCGTCAAACATAAGTCGAGGTAACCTACTTGTCCCTCTTTGATCCATGATGCTAGCTTGCTGTGATAGCACGCTGTCCGTCGCGACTTTCTATTGGCAATAAAACATCAAACTTCTTCGAGTTGCTCCTGGGCCCATAACCTGTTGGATTATTGCAGCACCACTGCGTTGAACTCGAAGGGAAGAAGTTTACGGAGGCACTTCCACTTTTCACTTGAGGTTTTTATTTTTGAACTGCTCACAAGAATCGCATGTCCATACAACAGCACGTTGTCTCGTCTCCTCTCAGAACTCCACAAAACAAAAACTTGCGCCTCCTAGCGGCGGGGATGAAATACTGTTTCATAAATGTACATAAAATAAATTCACAACTTGAGTACATAAATAAAAGATCTCTCAACAATAACGCTAGGATTCCTAGCTGTTCTTCTTAAACGGGGAGCGATGAAGAAACTCTGGAACACCAAGTGGTATCATTTCTCATGTCTAAAGGGATTTCCCTGGATCTCAACACCATGGAGACCTGCCACCTGCTCCCCAGGAGAAAGGAGACGGATAAACCAGCGATCCTCATCAGGTTTGTGAATCAAAAACACAAGCTAGCTCTGATGAATCAGAGGAAGAATCTAAAGGGATCTGCTGCTTATCTGAACGACCATCTGACCAGAAGGAAAGCTGAAATCTCCAAACATGCACGGCTTCTCAGGAGGCATAAGCAGATTGAGAACACTTGGGTTAAAGGCTGCAGGATTTACGTCAAACCACTCGGTCCACCGGACCGGTCCAAGGTTCTGGTTGTGAACACCATGAAGGACTTTGAGAAGTGTTTGATCACGGTTGTCTGAAACAACATGGAGTAATAAATCAAAGAGCCAAATCATTTCAAGAAATATGACACCTAGATTCATCACTTTCTCCATACGTCTGACGTCACCTGAATCAACAGCAGAGAGTTCTGACCTGCAGACAACTTGACCTCAACTTTCACTGAGCTGATATCAGCTGAAGAAGGATATGGACCTGAATCTAATGTCTGCAGACATAACATGGAAGAGACTAGAAACTGTTTAAACCCAGAAGAACAGCTGTTAATCAGCAGAAGAAGAAATGCCAACCTTGGACAATCGACAGATTATGGACCTTTTTTATTTCACAGCATTACCTTGTTATAATGTATATATTTTAGATAACTGATTAGGGGTGTGTATTGGCAAGGGTCTGGCGATACGATGCGTATCCCGATATTTTACTGAAACATGTTTTCTTTCTGTCTTTTTAAATATGACTGAAAAAACTCAACCTAAATTTTAATGTCTTCCACTGTAATAAAATGATCAAATTCAGTTTAATGATCACAATGTTGAGTACTGCAATTATATCTCATATATAAGTTGCGTTTACCAAAGCAAATTTATAGTGCTTTTATTTTGGTAAGTTAAAATATAGAAAGGGAACAGTCAACATGTCTGATTTACAAAAGATATATATATATTTTTCAGTATTAAAAAGAACAAAGAATGAATGAGTCTTAACCAATAAGTTTCTATTGGGGAAATAAAATGCTGTTTATTTTCAGCATTAATGTAGCTTCTCTAGTGCTTTTAAACAGTTCAGGAGCCTGAATGGTGCTTTAAAAACAAAGGGTGGGGGGACACACACTGATTCTTTCCAGAAACAATAAAGTGTGATGATGAGGCATCATGACAGAACGAAGGAAAGTTGCTTTAATGTGACAAAAAGGGGCTTTGTTAACATATCTGCTCTGTTGCACCTTCGCAGCCACGCTTCTCACTCGTGGAAGTAAACTGGTAACGCTGATCACCACAATGTCAGCCTTTATCAGAGTGTTGTACACATCCCTCTGATCCATCAGGTCCCTAAACTAGAATCCATTGCTTTCAGGTTCTGCAGAACTGTAGCCCGCTTTGCTAGCATGTTAGCAAATGCTAAGCGCATTAGCCTATTAGCTGCTGCCGTGCGTCATTGTCTATCTTATTTATCTGAGCCGCTAAAAAGCACAGCAATCCACGTTCTCATATCTTACTGGCAGCAACATGGCTCAGAGTTTCTGTTTGGTATCCATTCCAAGTAAAAACTAAATAACAACAGAACAAGCTGCCTCTGGCTGCAGTCTTCCTGTAGTTTTGTGCAGAGTAGAGCTGCTCTAAGAGGCTCCGTGTGCTCTGCTGCCAACTAGCGGTCGGAGGGTGAAGTGGACAACAAGAGTCAGAGGCTGAAGGACGCTCAGAAATAATGAAATAAATATCGATCTGGCAGCATTTTGAATCGATACAAGTATTGCCAAATGACGTATTGCGATATATTGCCGAATCAATTTTTTCCAACACCCCTATAACTGATCTGCATTTGCCATATTGATTTCTAAAATTGTTATTTTTACATAATAATTTAAGTAATTCATCTTCGTCATGTGCTTTATTGATATTTCAGGATTCTTAATTCTGTCTGATAAAAGTTAGGAACCGGATATTGATAAATCATGGAATAAAATGATTACGGTAGAACGGGGGGGGGGGGGATTCTATAAATTCACTTCCTTCTACTCCCTTTTAAGCAATATTTATTAATATGTCTAATTATCCTCAGTTTGATACATCGTTGTGAATGTATAACTGACGATTGTATTGTTTTTGTGTATGATTCTTATTTGAATTTCAAATCAAAATAAAAAATACAAATAAGTTGCTTTTTTCCAAGCAAATTCATAGTGCTTTTGTTTTGGTAACTTAAAATATATAAAGTGCACAGTCAACATTTTCTGATTTCCACAACAAGATATTTTTCAGTACAAGAAAAAAAATAGAATGAATGTTTCTTAACTAATAATGTTCTAAATGTAGGATTGAGGAAATAAAGTCTGTTTATTTCCAACATTGCATAATTTAGCTTCTCCAGTACTTTTAAAAGTAAAGGGGGGGAAAAACACAAATTCTTTCCAGAAACATTAAAGTGATAATGACGAGGCAGCATGACAGGATGAAGGAGACGCATTAATGTGGCTAAGATGCTTTATTTCATGACAGTCTGCTCTGCAGCTGCAGCCCCACTTTCTCACATGTGGAAGTAAACATGGATTTCACCGCTCATCGCCACGACGATGGCCTTTTTTACAGAGCATTGAACACATCACTCTGATCCATCAGAACCAGAATCTATTGCTGGGAGGTTCTGCAGAACTTTGACAACAATCAACTGGACTTGGTTTATCTTTTATTATCAAAGATGTTTCATATCTTCTCTGAGAGACTTTCTCAAGGCTTTTGCTTCATCTTTAGAATTTTTTAAATCTATTTTTTTACATTTTTATGTGGACAAAAAATAAACAATAATTCCAGCTTTTCAAGTTTATTGTTTTAATGCATTGGAATAATGACAGTAATTGTCGTGGTAAAAAAATGCTGTCTGATACTTTGTGAAAAAGATATCTGACCAATGGGCAAAGGACATCTGGGGAGTTTTTTTTACATGCATTTAAATTCATATTGTGTGACTGAAAAATAAAGCTCATCTACCTGGACTGTTACCAAATGAGTGTTTGGAAAATATTAGTCCTGTCAAATGATGTCTTTTGTTCCCTGATCAGGCCTGACCAATGGAGCTGGAGATCCTTGCTGCTTGGTTTTTGGTGTTACCGTGGCTTCTGGATGACGGGGCTGAGGAACCAGGAGCCCCTGTTTCATTGCATTCATGAGGGGAGAAACATCCTGAAGTTTGCCTTTCAGAAAAAATGGTTGCCAAGTCAAGGTAGGAGATTGGACTCAACTTCTTTCAAAGGGGGGGACGGCTGTTTGACCACCGGGGGACAGTCTACCAGCTGTCCCCGACCTACCCCCTTCCTCATATAATCTCTTATTAGGGTGATGGGGGGGGGGGGGGGGGGGGTCAGTCTGCGATGCACTTTGGGGGGAGGAGCTACTTCGCAGTGGTCCCCCTCCCATGGTTGCCGTATGGAATAGCTCCCCCCTCTCTCGGTTTTATTTGCACTTTAGACATTTAGGGCCCCTTGGTGGGGAGGGTGAGGGGACATCACTGTGAGTAATCAGGGAATGTCCCCTCAGTGCCCCACCCACCAATTTTAACTGCACCCCCCTAGTACACACACCTTTACTCCTCAAAATATACATTCAAACACAAACACACACACATGCATGCACACACCCTCACAAACACACACATATTTCACAAGGAAGGTGGGACCTAGGACCATCTGTCCCCTACCCCATCCCTGGTAGGGGGTACTGGGCCCTTGGCAACGGCGGCCGTGTCCCCTGGGTGCTGGTTTCCTGGGCCCGGCAGTCCTCTCTCCCCGCAGGGAGAGGGATCCCTGAACTTTCTGGCAAGGCCAAGAGCCGGAATCACATCACCCCTGAGCCGGGGGTGTCCGTGTCCCTGTGGGGTGGGTTCTGGTCCTTGTCCCCGAGCGCTGGGCCTCGCCAAATTTCCAACTGTGGCCGAGTCTTTATAATCCCTGTTGTTAAAGTAAAATATGTCCAACACAAGAGGCCTTCAGTTCTCATCTGTCTGTCCAGATGTTGGACAGGAAAAGTTAATAAATAAATAAATAAATAAATCAAACAACTTCTTTCAAACCTGGAACAGTTCCATCAATCTGCTGCTGAGGTGGCGTCTTTACAGCTGGACCTGTGTGTGTAAACGGCCACTTCCTTAATGTTTGGCTTTGGGAACAGTAAGAATGAGCAGCATTGTTGTATTGTGGAGTGGAGTGAATGGCCTTTGACCTTTTATGGAATGACAGGCAGCAGAGTAGAGGAGGTGAAGAAGGCAGTTTTTTTTTATCTGGATTCATTCTTTGTCTCGTGTCCCGCTCTCAACGTTTCAGACTAGGAGTCAACTCGACTGGCGTTTTGGCGTACTGGCGTGCCATGGCGTTAGAACATGGCGTTAGAACATGGCGTTAGAACATGGCGTTAGAACAAGCCCAAAGCAGTCAGAGGTTTGTTTCACACACTGACTGTCCTTACCAAAAGCCATCAAAGGAGGAGGAAAGGGAGTTAAAAAGTTCATTCAGTTTGAACTTTAGGAAACAAAGTTTCAGTATTTTAGCGCTTTAGTTTTATTTTCACATTAATATTAGATAATCAGCTTTAGTTGTGGACGTGCACTAAAATCAAAACAAGCCACCTAAAAATAGATTGACAAAAAAATCTTTGATACTAACCTTTAGAATGATTCATTTAACTTGGTCTTTAATGAATAGAAAAATACACAAATGAGAACTCAGAAACACCACCGTGTAGAAAGCATGCTTTGGACTGTAGCACGATGAGTTCAAGTCCAACTCGTTATGGAAGGAAACTGTTTGGACAAATCCAAGGAGTCAAACTTGCAATGTTGTCAAGTTTTTGAACAGGCAATGCTACTGTAGTTCCTGCTTAACTTGATGGGAACATAAAAGACGTCACGCCAAGACTCAAGAGGTAAAGCACGTGTGCTGGAAGGAAGCAGTTTTTGGTGACTCCCCATGCAGAGAGGAAGAGAGGTACTCATCGGTTTGAAAAGAATTCATATTTGATCTTCTAGGATGTCTGTGCTTTTGTTAGCGTTGCTAGGTTAACATTAGCACAGGGTCACATGGAGCAGGTTACTCATTTCTGTAGTCATATGAGGGGCATCCTCACTCAGCAACAAAACTCATTTAACCCCAGTAAACCACAATAAACCCCTGCCCTGCTACTTCTCATCCTCTTTATGGTGGTGCTCACAGGTCAAAGTCTCAGCAGTGCCTATTAGAGCGCAGCAGTTTGGAAAACCCCAGAATAGTGGATCAGACTTCCAGTACGACAGCTGTCCTCCATGGCTGGGATGCTGAAGGTCTTATTCAGCCTCCTCTTCCTCCTGGTGGGACTGCAGGGGGAGCTGAAGGAAACGACCTCCATAAATCAGTGAGTGGTTTGATAGAACACCCATGATGCTTTGCTGTAGCCCCGGTTGGTGCTCAGGTAGAAGTTACATGTTGGAGGGGATGTCGGGTGTCTAACGCTGGCTGTCTGTACATGCAGACCTCGGATACTGGCCGATAATGGTCACCTGGTCTTCACCACTGGAGATAGCAAAGACATCCGCTTCCAGCCGTCTGGGTCAGGCCGGGTTAAGGTGGGAGACGAGGACCTCAGCCAGCTTCTAATCCAGGTGAGCGCAGCATAAACACTGACCGTCTGTGAGCTACAGCACAGGGTGAACTCCCTCAGTGACATGCTGTGTGACAGAACAGGAGCTACTTCAGATCATCACCGACAAACTGAAACAAGACAACATTTTCTCTTAGTGTTAGAAAAAACAGCTTCTGTCTTAGCAAAACATTCAAGTTCATGAATTCATTTGGCTTGACAGGTGACAAACATATGGAAGGACTAGACTTTTCCCTCTCACAGCTCTCAGTGAAACAGGAAGTCCACTGACTGAAAACCTCGTTCTTATACGTGTTTCCATTCATAAGCCTGGTTCATATCTGGTTATTTCACTGAACTCTTTTCAGAAGCACTTCTCTTGAATCTTATGTCTCTCAAGCTTTATTTTTGCGTTCTCAGCTCAGTGCTACATATGTGCCACCAAATCAGCCATTCCAAAATGCTGATTGGTCTGAATTCCTTATTGCAAGGGCCTGCAACCTGAGGCTCAGGAGACGTGGCTATCGACCTTTCTATTGGCCAAAACTCTGTTACTCTGTTAGCAAAGATTTCTTTTAGTTAGATTTATGAATTAATGGCTGAGTTGCTCCTGTGTAAAGTTTATAGGCTGACATCACAGCTTAATCTTTTTATCCTCCAGAAATGTATTTGATGAAACGTTTGATCTTCTGTAAGCTCTGTTACTTTTAGAAAAAGTTTAAAGAACAAATTATCTTATGCTGCACAACAATGTCTGGATAGTGTCAAGAGAGGATAAAAAATAAATGTATATATTTGTACATAGTCTATGTACTTTTACTATTGCATCATTAACTAATGAAGTCCTGTTTATATTGAGTCTACCAGCAGCAGTAAGTTGAGAAAAGTCTTTAAGTAGACTTTAGCTAAAGCAATGGAAATGCCTTTTTGTCTTATTAATATTTCATTGGAGTAAGTTAGCTTTGACGGATGATCCTGTGTTGCACGCTGTCACTCCCACATGCACACCTAGGGACACTAAGCTTAGAGTGACCAGTCAGCCTGTGAAGCCTGTTTTTGGACTGTGTGCCAGCCAGGATTTGAACCAGCGCATTCTTGCTCCAGTGCTTTCTCACTGTGAGGCTTGAGCGCTACCCACTGTGCCACCATGCAGCACTACTGTGTGTCATTTTATGAATCATGATAAGTTAAACATAAAGCAGTGTTGTATTTCCTGACTTTTCTGCTGCTTCTGCGTTCTGGTCAGTGAGAAACACGGCAGACTGGTTGAAGGTTACAGACTCCTGGTCCTGATGCAAAGGCTGGTGACTGAAGTCATGGTATTGGATTGAATCCAGACCAATCAGAATGAGCCCATTTGCCTGGGATTAGCTGGTCTGGTAGCGCAGAGATTAGTTAAAAGTGTAAACATTTACAGAAAGCAAGTTTGAGGAAACACGTCTGAAACCGTTGTGTGAAATGACAAGATAGCCAGGTTCATGAAGCCTGCAAACATTTTGTAACCAAAGAAAGAGATTTAGGGTGTATTCAGACTGGGAAAATCCTTCGTTCCAGATCCAGTCCACTTAATTTGTTCTGGATTGAGTCCTGAACCTTTTGTCTGGACCAGCATCAAGCATACCATTCTGTTACAGACTATAGCTAAAGATCTCTTCAGTCATTGGGTAGAAACTATGAGGCCGGTGCAGAAGAACAAGGAAAAGACGGGCTGTGCTTTACAATTCTTATCGGGACAGTTAACTTATTCAAACTTTATATTTAGTACCAGTTCTGAACGTCTGGAACAAAACTTTTTACTTGTTCATTTGGTTGTTTTTAAGAAAGTTCTGTTAAGGAACTACAAGCTGGTTTTTAGGATGACGCCACAACGAAACACAGAAGAGCGTGTGAGAAGCGTTTTCAGGTGTTAAAATAAATGTTCTAAGAAATGAACAGTCGCAATCTTTTTTCTCTTTGATAACATGACAATCACTGCTTCATATTTGTCCGCGGCTCATCTGTTCCTTCATCCCTTCTCTGTTTACGTCGTTCTGCTCCGAGGATGGATTGTATTCAGACTGAGGAACGTCAGAGCGAACTGAAGCTCAGTCCCATTGGAAACCAACCGAGACCACCTCCAAAGACGGGTCCTAGAGCGGTTCTTGGTCCCGGACCAGGGTCCGCTTGGGTGTATTCAGACTGATTAACGTTTTATTTCTAACTTTGAAAGTTATACTTTTTTAAAACAGAACTTTTTGTTTGCAGTTTAAGAAACAATTTTAACTTTGGATTTGCTCTATTTTAGTGGCACAAATATCACTTCTGCATATTCACACCTTCAGGCTGCAGTCAACTCATTATCTTTGGTTAAATCACTCATAAAAGAAAAGTGTTTTTATCTTCCTCATTATAAAGTCTTATCAGGCTTTACACAAGCAAAGCCTGCTGCTGCTCATCTGAGCAGGTGAATGATTGACAGGTGAGTGAGAAGCAGAGTCTGCAGGGCCAAAGGTCAGGAGCTGCAGAGCTGTTGATAAACTGTACGTTACAGCTGCTTCATTTCTCTCTGTCCATCCATGAAACCGTTTTCTCCGCCTTAGTTATTCACTGTTTCTCAGTGGAGTTTTTCTGAATGCTTCAAATCCTCCTCTGAACAGGAACAATGTCTTAGAGATGCTTGAATATGACTAAACCCTGCAGAGAACAGAATCTGCTCTGTTTGATCTCCTCTGGTGGATTCATCAGCTGTTTTTGGCACTGTTGAACTGAGGTATTACTGGTATCGGTTTGTGGTGCCACACTTTGTTTACATCTCATCTGACATTAAGAACCAGACTCTTGAAGTGACGGTGTTTGGTTCAGGAGCCAGCTTTAAGCCCTCCTCAGTCCATCTTGATGTCCCCAATCCACATGTTAAGCAGTCTGCGTTCAATCTGGATTTTAAAATGGGCCCTGATTTAGCAATAATTGTCAAGTCAATTAGGAGGCAAAGTCCAGCTTCTTTTATTCAAGGCAGTTAGTAGAGGTTCTTTCCATCCATCTTCTTAGTCCACTGTATTCCTTTTGGGGTCTGGGATCGCCAGAGCTGGAGCGGATGACTCACCCACCAAAAGTCCATTCACATTTAAAAAAAGAGAAAATTAAAATGAGACCAGCCCTGGACCGGAGTCTGTCTTTTTATCCAACTCAAAAAAATGGGGACAAAAATGCCAAAAGAAAAAAAATCTGTTGAGGATACCCATCTCCATGACAACAGTTAATGTTTATCTCATGCAGACTTCACGCTCAAGTCCTGCCTAATTACATCCCATTAAATACACAACCTTTGATCTTGCCACATTTAGTATTTTCTCTAATAGTTGGTGACTTAAAAATTATGCTGACTGTCATTTGCATTGAGTATTCAGAAACATGTCATTTGCATAATCATTAGGAATCTGTTGTACATTAAACATGAAATATGAATCAACGTTCACTGATTGGCACAGGTGGTCTGGCAGAGATTTTTCCTGAGTTTATCCAGGCTGGGGACCCAGGGACCGGCATAGGAAGACCCAGACCCGGGTCCTGTGGGTACATGGGCAGTAGCACAAAGGGTTGAGGCTCATTGTGGTTCAGGGAACTGAACCCTGGTTTCACATGACCATCTGAGCCATCCAGCCATCCTTCAAGGGTCACAATCAAAGATAATCAAAGACCATTTGATTGTTGGACTAAAGGAAGTTCATGTCAGAGAGATGGATGAGGTTACAGCAAGGCAGATCTCATGCTGCTGCCACCCTTAAAAGAAACAGAAGAAAGAATGTATTTAGCACTTCTGTGTTTAGTCATGATTTTAAAGACAAAAGATACATTTTTAACTGAATTTTCTGATTTCAGATTAAAACTAACAAGGAGGACATTGATAAAATCAAAGCTGACGGAGGAACAATCCCACCAGAAATCAGCAACCACCTAAATCAGCTGGATACCCAGGTATAAGTTCCTGATAGATGGAGATGATGTCATCTTGGTATAAAACATTGGTTACAGCAACTTAAAGAGACACGCACAAACAGAAACTGAGGGCTGGCTCTCTCTCCGAAAACCAATGCAAACCCTGTCTGTGCATGTTTGGAGCCCTGCTGGCTCTGACACTGAATGCATGTCCAGCTTACACAAGCAGGGATGTTCCAGGTAGGGAATAGTAGAACAAGGATAGAAGTTTTAGATAACAGATAACAGTTCACAACTGCAGACATGTTATATAATAGTGAACATGTGCGGTTTTTCTGTTGTAAGACACTCCACAACCAGGGTGCCACATTGTTGAGGAGAGCCATTTTTACAGAATTAAAGTTTGCCTCCTGTTCAGGGTAACAGCTTCTGTCATTTCTACCTCTTTATCACAGGTGTCCAGTGTGGAGAGCAAAGTGACAGCACTGGAACAGGTTGACACATCTGACACGCTTGCCTCTCCAGTACAGGGCTGGACCATAGACATCATCCTGCTCCTATGCTTTTGTCTGCAGACCCTTCAAACTGCTTCATGCAACAGCAACCCCTGCAGGAACGGAGGAACCTGTCTGAACCTGCTGAACTCATATCACTGTGTGTGTCCCAGTAACTGGGCTGTAAGTTCTGCTCCGTCTACATCATGATATCTACTGTAGGCTTCAATCAGCATCTTGTTGGAGGAGAAAAAACCGTCCAGAACAACACTGCTCCTAATTTAGATTGAGTTCACTTTATTCCTGAAATATTAGCTCTCAGCAGAAGCCGTCTCAAGGCAGAACCAAAAGGTAAACAAACCCATCAAACCAAAAAATAATTACTCCCAATTCATTTCAAAATATTCCACGTCATTCTGTGTCAATTATATCCAGAACACTTCAATGGCAGTCTGTGTGAGTATCCAACAGATTATAGCAAAGGGTTTTCATGCTGAGCAAACTCTCTAAAGCTAGGTTCTGAGAGGACAGAGACGAACACTAGAACACTGCAACATCTGCTTTAGAAGACTTGTCCCAATCCAGTGACGGAGTTGGACATCGAGCCTGATCACATGGTTTTAGATTTGGCTGAAACTGTATGTTGGATCCTGATCAGGGATCGGATATACAGACCCTTTCCAAACAATTACAATGTCATGGAAATTCTTTTATTTTTACATAAACTGGGGTTCCAGCTCATAAAACCCACAAAAACACGATTTCCAAATGTTTGAATATGTGTGGAGAATCTGCACAAATCTTGCAGGATATGAGTTTCATCCACTCAACTCAAAGCACAGGTTCCACACCTCATTAATTGTCTAGGATTGGTTCACAGAACGACACATGAAGCATTGTTGAGACCAGGATCAGGCTGGAGATGTTGGTTTTCATTAGAAAAAGATTCTGTTTCCTTCTTGAAGTCAGAAAAGAACAGTACAAAACAGGAGTGCAGTTCTAAAAGCACATTACTGGCTGTTCTTTGACACTGTTGTACTTTTATTTGCTTATTTGTTTATATCCCTGCTGGAGATTGAGCTGCTGTTTTTATTTTATTCTAGTTTATGTTTAAATCTGCACTATTTTTAGTTATTAGTTTAACTGCATTGAAGGAAAGTGTACGGTTTAGGCGGAAACTGATTAAATAAAACAAATAGAACAAAATTGAGGGATCTGGATCTGTTCATTTTGCACTTCTTAACTTTATCATTGTGTGATAAAGGTATTGCATTGGGACTCGGTATCATAAAAACTCCTAAATTAATACTCAGAGAATCAGATCAGAGTAAAAAAACCTAAACTTGTCATCCCAAGTTTTAAGTCAAAGGACGTAAATTACAATCTGCAGCAGCAACAAACCAGAAAGCAACTATACAAAAGCCCTCAAACATCTGCTTTCTGACAGAACAAATGCATCTTCTCAGTAGGAAGAGACCAGAAAGCAGACAAATACAAAATTACAAAAAAACCTGAAAGATTCAATTCTTTTTTCTTCTACGTTACATAAACGTGTCGTCTTCTTTATTAAGAAAATGAAGAAAAAGTCACTTTGATGTGTGTTGTCTGCTGGCCTGCAGTCTTCCTCAGAGGGGTTTCGTACCCACCATGATACATCAATGACAGCACTTTCATTTGGGGGTAGCAACTCAGACAGGTCCGTCAAATCTATCAGACCAACCACGCCCCCCTCAATCTGGCTGTGATTGACAGGGAGCCCCCCAAGTGTGTTTATGCCACATATCCGCTCTATGGTGATGAAAAGAGGAGGAGGCAGCCTGATGGACAGGAAAACCAGCTGATTGACAGTTAACCTGGACTGGTGTTGGAGGCGCTCGCCGCTGTCCATGACGAGGATGTTCAAAGAGTCAGTTCAGACTCCAGGCCTTGAGGGCTGCACCCCGCTGGGTTTTCAGATACCCCGCCTTGTCTGCTGCTGATCACCTGGATCAGGTGTTTTCTGTTAAGAAAAGCTTCAGTGGCAGGTTAGTAGGAAACCACGTTGAACGCTGGCCCTCCAGGTCTGGAGTTTGAGACCTGCGGGTAGGAAGAGAGAGGAGATAACTGATAGAAACTAGATCCAAAGCCGCCCATAGTCTTTTGCCATGAGCGTCCCAATGCCACTGGAACGTAGCAGATGCACAGTTTAAGGCTGGTAAAAAAAAACAGCCAGGAGGACTGGAGATAGGTTGTAGGTGGATCAGGTATGGCATCCTAAGGAGACATGCAGAAACACCAGCTGAGAGGCCAGAGGCAGAACTGGCAGAAGCTACCAGAAGAGGGCGACAGAGCGACCGGGATCTGCCAAACCATGATCGTGACTGTCTGTCAGTGTCTTCTGTGGCTGGACAGAATGCACATGTCCTCTGGGACCACTGCCTCAGAGGTCCAGCAGTACTAACAAACATGTAGGGAAACTAAATCTGTCCTTTATTTGTCTTAACAAAGAAAAGAACAGACATCTGTTACAAGGAGCTAGAATTAGGATTGGAGGAGAAAGATGAAATTCAGAGTCACTGGAAAATCTCTTTGGACAAAAACGAGATGTTACTTCTACAGCGCTCCAGATTTGTGTCTTGATTTAAATAAGGAAGTTGAAATTTATATTTGATGAATTTGTTATTGCATGTGTGTGTCAGGGTCCCAACTGTGCCACAGATGTAAATGAGTGTCAGGTGACCGTAGGAACCCCGCTGGGCTGTCAGAATGGGGCGACCTGCATCAACACTCCTGGGTCGTTCAGGTGAAGGTCACACTTCTTTTTTTTTTTTTTTTTCTTTTTTTTCACTTGTTCTGTCCAACAACTTAGCAAACAGATTAGAGCTGCAGGCCTTTTGTGTTGGACAGGTTTTACTATCACAAAAAGAGGTTGTAGAACTTTAGAAGCCAGAGTGTAGATCTGAATGAACCCCTTTTTGTTGAATTATTTATTTCTTTATTTGTTATATTTAGTGTGCGTGGGGAGGAAGAGGGAAAATGTGTGTCGGGGGGGGGGGGGGGGGGTGGAAGAGAGTAAAGGGAAGAAGGGTGAAAAAAGGGGGGATACAAGCACTGATTTGGATCAGTTATTCTTTTAAGCTGTAACAATTATACCAGATCTGCTGGAAAGACAAATATTCCATCATGGGTAAAAATCTGACACGAAGATGAGTGGAAAATATCTGTCCATCAATACACTGTAGGTTAGAAGGAGGGATGAAGCAGACAGGGAGCAGTGTGGCAGTGTGCACGTGCACGTGGGGGTGGAGATACATGCATGCTGCCGAAGTGAACCTTGTGTTGTGGGGAACCAGATCCTACCCAGCCAGAGCAGCCAGACCAGGAAAGGGGAGGAGAGGCCCCCAAGGCCAGCGCCCCCCCCACACCGGACCCAAGCAGCCCGGGAGGGGGGGAGGCGGGGACCGCCCACCCGACCAGCCAGGCGCAGAGAAGGCCCCCCTACAGGGGCCCCCACTACGCCCAGAGGCATAAGCGAACCCGGCGTCCGGCCCCCAGGCCACAGGACAGGAGCGCTTAGCCGTACCAGGCGGCAGCCATGGGGGCCGCCGGGCGCCGGACGCCGAGACAAGGGCCAAGGACAAAGCCAGGGCCCCAGAACCCGAGAGCCGCCCACCACCCGACCGGTGCCCCGTGTCCGCGAGCCAGCCGCGGCACGCGACCCGAACAACCCAGAGATCGCCACGCACCCACAGCCACCCCCCATAACCCTACCCACTACAATCCCCCCCCCTCCCTGTGCTCTACCCCCTCTGTGATGGGAAGGGAAAGCCCCAGAGGGTTCCAGTGAGCCAGCCCCCAGGTCCGTCCACCCATGCACTCACGCACACATACTCACAATCATCTGGTTACCTCCCCACCCCCCGCCGCCACGCAGTAACCCCCCCCGCCGACCGACCCCCAGCACCGTACGCCCGACCATCACCGCAGCCGACATGATACCCCCAAGCCCGGCCGCCCTGAGAGGACCAGGCGGGTGAAGACCGGCCGCCCCCCCCCGACCCCACCCATGTATGGAGGTGTGGCAGTGCTGTGTGTGTGCTGCAGGTAAAAAAAGGAGGTCTCCAGTGTGGGGTCCCTACCGCTGCTAAACCGCAGAAACCCCACTCCGGGAATCCTCTGTGGGTGGAGTGTATTTGCTGTGTATGTGCTGCTAACATGCAGTGTGTGTGTCTAAAGTGGGAGTTAAAATTGTGGGGGGGTCACTGAGAGATGAGCACGGATATTTCACCGTGCCCCCCTCCACCAGACCCTCCCCACAAGGCCCTAGATGAATCAGGGTGTCTAATATGCAAGTAAAAAGCGGGGTGGAGGGCGGGCGCCAACAGAGCGCCCCAGAGAGTTACCCCCCCAGAGAGCCCCGCCAGCATAACCCACCCATCCAGTTCCCGGAGCCCTACGTGCCTGTGTGCAACATTTGTTTTGGTGAGGGCGGGGAGGAGCAGGCGGATGGGCACAACCGGGGGAGAGGCTCCCCCGAGCGACCGGCCCCCCAGCCGGCCGCAGTAGGCGCCCCCCCTCCCAGGGCGGCCAGGCGGCCAAGAGGCGGCAAGCCCGCCGCCGATACGGCGAGAGCCCCGCTGCGCCGAGAGACGACCGGCAAGGACGGGTCCCGGTGCCAGAACGGAAGGGCAGGGAGTCCAGCCCCACCATCCATGCCCTGACTTCCCCAAGGACTGCACACCACCCCCCCAGGGCCCCCCATCCATCCCCCCCAAAAAATAAAAAAATAAATAAATAATAAATAAATAAATAAATGAATCAAAATAAAAAAATAAAAAACAAATAAATAAATAAATAAATAAATAAATAAACCCAGAATAGATAGAATAGAATAGAATAGAATCATATAAAAAAAAAAAAAATTATATATATATATACATATATTAACCATATAAAATTATAAATTACATATATATATATACATATATGTATAATAATAATAATAACAACAGTCATAATAGTAGTAGAAATAATAATAATAATAATAATAATAATAATAATAATAATAATAATAATAATTATTATTATTATTATTATAATAATAGTAATATTAATAATAATAAATAAATTACAAAAAAAAAAAAAAAATTATGTAAATCCACCAAAGTGAACCCTTTAACCCCTGCTGTGAAGGTGGCGTCGACCCCCAGGGGGGCCGGGCCACGCGCCAACCACTGGCCACGGGCGAAACACCGGCCGCGGGCAGACGACCCCAGGCCCCAGAACCCAAAGCCCCCCCCCCAGCCCCCGCCACGGCGACCAGCTACCCAGCACGGCACCCGGCCGCCGTTCCCGGTCAGCCGCACTGCCTACCCTGCGCCCAGAAGGCACCAGCCCAGGAACCCCTGCCAAATTGCCGGCAGAGCGCGCGCCCCCACCACCCCCCACCCCGGGCAACCAGAGCCCCGAGCCGGGGGAACGGTAGGCCCAGCAGAGCCCACCCCCCACACCCGCACCGGCCCATCCAACCAGCCAGGACCAGCTCAACCCATCACCATCCCACCCCTACTAGGTGATGTGACTAACCAGCTGGAGCCAGGGAGAGTCTGAAGCCGACAGGTTTTTTGTGGAGGACATTAACTCTAAGCTAATATGCTTTGACATGAGGTTTCTGTAGTGGCTGATGCTGAGATTATTTTTTGATTTTCAGTATTGATCACTAGGATTCAATGATAGCTCAGACTCCCATTTTGTCATGGGTAGGTAAATTGTTTCATCTATGTTAGATAACATCTTGTAAATTTTGGAGGTGAGCTTGGGATTTTTAAGGTCAATGAAATGTGTTACTGTACGGGGAAGGTCTAGGTCTATTTCGGTCAGGCAGTATTTAGTGCTTATAGCTGATTTAAGTTGCTGATATTCTAGAAATTTGTTTATACTAATTCCATAAATTGAGGATAATGTCGACAGGGACATAAAAGTTCTATCCTGAATTATATGCTGGAACTGCTGGATTCCTTTGTTCTTCCATGAAGCAAAATGAATCATGTTTTTGTTAATTAAAATATCAGGGTTGTTCCAAATGGGGGTGAGTTTGCATGGAAATAATGTGAGGTTGTTTTTTTTAAGAAAATCCCACCAGGCTGTTAGAGATGAGCTAATATTTAAACTTCTGAAGCATTTGTGTTGTTTAATTTTAGAACTGAAGAAAGGTAAATTAGAAACATCTAGGCCATCACAGAGATTTTGCTCTATGTCTAGCCAAGATTCATCCAACACACCAGGATTCAGCCATTTTTGTACATAAAACAATCTGTTGGCGGAGTAGTAGTCCTGAAAGTCTGGTAGGCCTAGTCCTCCTCTATCTTTAGGTTTTTTAATAGTTTTTAAACTAATCCTTGGTGGTTTACCTTCCCAGAGGAATTGGGAAATGGATGAGTCTAATGATTTAAACCAAGTAGTTGGAGGTTTGGAAGGAATCATTGAAAACAGATAGTTAATCTTGGGGAGAATCGTCATTTTTATGGTTGCAACTCTCCCTATTAGAGAAATGGGAAGGTCACACTTCTACTCTTCTTGCTCAACATGGTTGAACATATATTTGCCCTGTTGCTCATGCCATGGTGGCTAGTAAGAGTTATTGGTTGTTTTACGTGCACAGCAGCATTTAGAAACAAGACATTAACCAATCTACAGGGACAAGGACATGGGACAGAAATGAGATGAAAGACGTCCCCACAAATCTGTTTTCATTATCCTGAAATAAATATTCAAAATGGCCCATTTAGCAGAATTGAAAACATAGATGTTTGAGTCAATACAAGTTTCAACAATGTAAAGTTATAAAGGTTTTTTCATGATTGGGCAATAATTTGTTTCGTTTTCTCCGTTACATTAGCCTGAGCTTCTTGGTGTTCATTATTCTTTCTGCACCAATTTTTTACTTTTACTCACAATGTATGTATAACCTGATGACCGGAGGCTCCAGTCGCATTTTTGGAATCAGGTAATAATTGCACAAGAAAAAGGTCTCGGTTTGCAGTAGAGAGTCTCTAAGCGACACAGCACACCATGTGCATGTGACTTAACCCACTTTTATATTTATTTATTTGTGACTGAGCTGCTGATCTAGTGTGAACACATGTGAGCTGTAACAGTCATTTCAGCGTTTTAAAGTGTGGATGATGCTCCAAACAATATTTGAAATCAATATGAAAAAAATTAAGAAACTATTTATAGAATATTTTTTTCATATACAAACACAGAAATGTATAGATATGGTCAGTGCTTCCACGCATATAGGCTGTAAAAGATTGTGTTTTCCTGCAGCTGCAACTGTTCTCCTGAATGGTCTGGAACTCTCTGCACTGAGCGTTATGATGACTGCAGGGCTGCAGCTCAAAACCTGTGTGTTCATGGCTTCTGCATAGATGCAGACCGGGTCACATCTGGACAGGTATTTCAATACACACTAGCATCAAGTTCAGCAAAGTCCTGACTGCTTACTGACTGTTGTTCTAATAAATGTCTAATAAAGATCTGATAAATGTTTGTTTTCACTTCTAAATACCACAGCCACCATTTTATTTCAGGTGCCGCTTAAACACCCCTCAAGGGACCCTGAAACTTGGGGGTGTGGGGAAAAAATTGATTTGGCGATATATCACGATATTTTATTTGGCAATATTTGCATGGATTTCAAATGCTGTCAGCGCGTATTCATCTCCTGTTTTCACCTTAAACCTCCGACCGCTAGGTGGCAGCAGAGCGCACAGAGCCTCTTTGAGCAGCTCTACACCACAAAACAACAAGACCTCGGCCAGAAGCAGCTTGTTTTGTTGTTTTGAGACATGAACTACTTAGTTTTTACTTTAGATGGGTACCGAACAGAAACTCTGTGCCATGTTGCTGCCAGTATCCTAGAAAAACGCGGATTGATGCACTTAGCATCAGAAATACCAAAATAAATACCTTTGTTGAGTGTTGGTGATCATTTAAGCCATGATGTCCTCTAGTTTTGTGTCCATTTTTCTTTCAACAGCCTAACTACCAGTGCATCTGTGAGGATGGGTGGGAGGCCCCAGCAGGGAACCCTGCATGCGTGGCAGACGTCGATGAGTGTAATTTACCCAGCAAGCCCTGCTCCACAAACCCCCCTGTTCCCTGCCACAACACTCTCGGTTCTTTCTACTGCGGGGCCTGCCCTGCAGGTAGCACTCACACCTGACACTTGTCCTTGGTGGTCCGCTTTGTTCAGACAGCAAAGAGGTTTACTGTATGAACATTGTTGGCTGAATCAATTCACAACAGGTTGCATGGTGGTGCGGTGGTTAGCGCTGTCACCTCACAGTGTTTAGACCTTGGCTCAAATCTCACTTTATTATATCTTGCATTAATAACACTTTATCATGTGACTTTCAAAGCTACTGCTGTTTTTTGCTACTGTTCTATGGAAACGAACCATCAGAACTCTGTGGTTGTTTGATGATGTTACATTGAATGGATGGATTTTCTCTGATTGTCTCTCAGGTTGGCAGGGAAACGGCTACAGCTGCCAGGATGTGGATGAATGTGGGACAAACAATGGCGGCTGCTCCACCAATCCCATGGTGCAATGCCTGAACACTATGGGCTCTTTCCACTGTGGCTCCTGCCCCCCAGGTACACACCCAACATGTCTACACAGACAGCAAGAAAACAAGCTGCAGGCTGAGACTCCGTTGTAAACGGTGATCAGACGTTATGTGGGGTTTCTCTCCAGAACAGGTGCTGGAGTCTCACCTGAGTTCCTGCTGCCAAGTGGGACATTTATTCATTTACAGCAAATGAAAAGTTAGAATGGGATTGTTCAGAAGCACACAGGATGTAGTGTTCATCAAACACGAGGCCTCTTTATTCGTCATGGCAGCAACATAATGTGTGTTTATGAGCTGCTTCAAAACTTTCAAAATAAATCTCTGTCCTGGTATGCTTTGATCAAACTAGGATGAGCCACGCCATGTAATCTCATCTCTAATCTCTTCTAATCAATTTGGCCCTCTATCACTGTTTTGCTCACACATATGTGCCTCATTTACTCAGAATTTTAGCATCAGTTGTCCATAAGCAAGTCTGCAAAATTCAAACTACAAACTGCTTTCACTTAGAGTTAACTGGACATTACCCACATTGCCACAGGTTACTGTTGAAACTTTTGCTCCGTCTCTAATTACGTTTCACAAATTGCATTTCTTAACAGACTTTTCTCTTGGCAGCACCAGTCTAGGATGATTCCTGGAGTTCAGCATGAGAAGCGTAGTATTCTGATACAGCATGAAACATTCAGCCTGTGGTGGGTGGGTGAGGGAAAAGGGCCAGAGCTGAAGCACTCTGGTTCACAGATCTACCACACCGCTGCTTGCAGGCATTTAAGGGCAAAATATTGCTGCAAACCAGTGCATGTAGTCTGTGCAAGCATTGCTCTAAAGACACCAAAGAGATAATCGCGGGTCAGTCATTAATGTAGAAGAACGCAAAGCCCACACAAAAAGAAACACAAGTAAAAAGCAAATCTGTGAGCAGTGGGATTTAAGTGTTAGGGTACGTTATACAGTGCATTGAGGCAAATAACATCTGATCTCCCTGTGATTTAGCAGGTCCTCCTAATTAGAAATCATGGAGGAGTCTGACATTTTTATCTTAAGTGCAGCATGTCCACTGTGAGAAACATCATCTAAAACAATCTAGGATGATAATGTCTGACCCCTCCACGAGAACTTACTAATCACTGGGTGTTCTAATGCTTATTTGCCTCATTGTACATCTTAACTACTGCGGGTCTCTACACACAAAACAGAGGAGTGGGACAAAAGTCCAGAATGCTGCTTTTGTTGTGGCGTCAAAGCTCAGAATGAATGAAAGGAAGGGAGAAGCAACAAGGATTTGGATTAAGCCCACAGCTTCTGTTCCCAAACTGAATGCAAACCAGGAAACACCAAACATAGTTGCTCCAAGGACAAGGGGTGAGGTTTCTCATTCTCATTGACTTTCATGCTGCAAAGTCCAATTTGTTGTGTTTTTGATCAGCGAGTGGATAGTGGATGAACCCATCAGAGTATCAAACGTTACTTTACCCTTCCAATTCTCTACTTTAGGTTCATCTTTTACTTACAGAATCCAGTGGGTGACGTCAGAGATTATGTTCAGTAAAGTACATTTGATTGTAGCATTAAACTGTCAGTTCCAGGTCCTCTCTAATGGATAAGGCAAGAACAAAAGTATATCACATGGGTGGTTTCATGAGCAGCTCTCTTGTGTTTGTCCAGGTTATGAAGGGGATGGAAGAATCTGCACACAAGCAGATATATGTTCTTCAAACAATGGAGGCTGTTACCCGTTAGCCAGCTGCTCCTCTAGCCCAGGTAAAACTAGCATGATATTAAAGATGTCTATGAAGAAGTGATGAGTTTGTTCTGCCCAAAGTTTGTCAGATGTGGTTAAATTGATTGCAGAAATGTCGGGCATTAATGTCAGTATTAATTAGGGCTGGGAATCACTGGGTACCTCACGATACGATAACGATACTTTGCTCACGATAACGATACTATCACGATATGGCGATAATGCGATAGTCGATATGTCTCGTCTTTAACAACTCACGATATCTCAAACTTTAAGAAAGAAGAACTTTTAAAAACAGCTTTTTGGAAAATATTTCCCATTTATTTTTTATTTTTTAAACACCATGATAATGAACAACTTGTGTCCTATTTGGTGTAATGAATAACAGACTTTTGTGTAACATTGCTGAAATCAGTAATACTCTGTCTTTGACAAACAATGACAATTTTCATTTGGAAATATCTGTAAAATTCAGTTTAAACAATAGTGAACATGAACAGCAGTGTCATTATTTAGTATAAAATTGCTGTAAAAAGGATAAAAAATGAATGAGTCAAGTAGCTGCCAGACATATTGGTATTAACTTCAGAAAAACAAAACCATAGCCATCTCTTAATTGAAAAAATAGCTGTAAATCAGATATTAATTCTGTGAACAAATTATATTGTCTTTGTTAAAAAATAAATGACACCATTTAGTGTAAATGTGGTGTAAACAAAAATATAATTCTCACAGAAAAATAAAAATCAAGTATCAAGGAACTTTCCTTTAAGTTATTTAAGACATAAACTGCTTTCAAAATAAATAACCAGGGATAAAATACATGAAGAACTTGAAGTGCATCTAAAAGTTAACATCTTTGTGAACAACACGTTTGGGTAAAGCTGCATGCGATGTATGTTTATATGTTCATGTTTTCTGGAGAACCACAGACTTTTTAGAGTCAGAGGAGAAGGGGGGTCTCAGGGCAGGAATGCCTCTCTTTCTTCCGTTTCCATCTCAGCTGTAGCTCTGGTCTGGCCGTACAGTACAGGGATCATTTTTTCAGTATTTCCGAGAGGGAATGTCAAAGCGTGGCTCTACTGCATTCAATAAAAACCCAAATCCCTCGTTCTCCACCGCGCTGCAGGGACCGTTTTCCGTTTGTTATTGCCGGTGCTCTGTCTCTCTCAGAAGACGGCGGTAGCTTCGTCTGAAAAAAAGTATCCGCGTCGGGCTGTGTCGGCTTCAGGCAGCAGCAGCCACAGCTTTCTCTAACAATTCCGGGTAATGCAGCTTCAATGCTGCCGCCGCGTCTTTGAACTTGCTGCCCTCGCTTCTCATTGTTTTCCCGCTCCGCCATCTTTGTTTGAATGTGTGTTCTTCTTCGTCCGCCCGCAACAGCCAATCTCGCAACGAGCGCCCCCTATCGACCCTCCGAGGAATTGTCTTACCAAAGGATGGTTAATATAACGTTTTACAGGGTTTTTAAACGTAAATAAAAGGTCGATACTTGATGAAGACGTATCGATAATCGATCGCGGGACTAAATATCGCGATATATCACCATATCGATATTTTGGCACACCCCTAGTATTAATGTTCATTTCTGTAGTCAGAAGTGTGGCATAGTCTCACATACTGTGCTTCAACATTATGAAGTGAAAAAGTGAATTTTTTGTGTTACACCTAAACCATGTTGAGAGTTTTTATGAATGAGAGTAAACGAATAAAGTTTGACTTGCGGCATGTTGTAGTTTCTGCAAAGGCTGCTTAGTGCTGATACAGACGAGAACCTGAATAAAGAATAAAAACATAAAAAACGTGTGCTGCGTTTGGAATCCCATAGAAAGTTCGCCTGTTCCATTAAAGGATACACCGTTAACCAATGTGCATTTGAGTATAGGAGAAAGTCTCTTTACCACTGTTTGCACTGCAAGGTCACATTAATAAGACAACATTTTGTCAATCATGTTCCTCTATGCGTGGATGCACTGAATATCAGTCAGAAAACTTTCCTTCAGTGACTCTGACCAGTTTCCTGCCTCCTAATCTATTTAGGCATTCTGGGTAGTGGAGATATTTCACAGTAACTAACTAATTTGTTTTGCCTAATGAGTCTTGAATTATAATGTGTCTTATGGTCCAACAAACACAAGACTTTGTATTTTTCTTGGCAACAGTTGCATTCAAGATTCTCTAAGTGACTTTTATCAAGTTGAACCTTTTTGACGTGAGCATAATTGAATGACATCTACAACATGAAATGAAGATCTTCTTCTCCTCTCTCAAAACCCCCCACAGGTTCAAACTTACCTGTCTGCACCTGTCCATCGGGGTTTATAGGCAATGGCTATGGTCCGACTGGCTGCACGCAAATCAGTGACATCTGTCAGACCAACAACCCCTGTGTCCATGGACAGTGTGTGGTGAGAGTGTGCGAAACGTGTTCAAGTGTATTTCATGTAGTACAAATGTGCTGCGTCTTTACTCATAGACGTCAGATCTGCCATGTTTTTAGCAAATATACATACAAAAGATGGATACAGAGATGGAGGTATCATAGTTTGTCAGTGTGGGATAAAATCAAATGAAGAAGGATCAGAACATCTTTAATATAATGTAAGAAACAACAACTACAATTTCCACACGCCCTGCGAACCATCCAGGGAGTACCAAACCTTCCCTGACAGCGGCTGGGACGGACTGCAGCCCTGTGATCCTAAAAGGGATTAAAGGGTTGAGAAAATAGTTTCCCACATGCCTGTATGAAGAGTTCTTTATTCGTTATTTTAAAGTTTTTTTGAATTGGGTTGTGAAGAATTCAGCTTAAGCCTTCAATGTAAACTCAGTATAACAAAACTGTGTCATGAACACCACTAAAAAGCTTTAAAAACACTGTGCATAGACGTCTAAGTGTCGGTCTCAAGCTGTTACACAGGTCAATGGTCAATGGTGTATACTTGTAAGCGCTTTCTACCTTCCCTGAAGGCCCAAAGCGCTTTACAGTCACAGTCCCATTCACACACACACACACACACATTCACGGCAGCTGTGGCTCCGCTGCCGAACACTGGCACCAACCTTCCACCAGAGGCAAGGTGGGGTTCAGCGTCTTCCCCAAGGACACTTCGACACATGGGCGGGCAAGGCGGGAATCGAACCTGCAATGTTCCAATCAGAGGTCGACCGCCCTACCACTAAACCACAGCCGCCCATATGAGATCAGAAGACAAACATTAAGGAAGAGCTTTTGAAAGTCCTGAAAAGAAGACCTGGTGTATACAATCTTTTGATTCATTACACATTTCAAATTGTTGAATTTAAAAAAACTAATGGTGAACAGTCAACAGATCAAGCCAAATGGTGATGCTGTCACATGTCAATGAATGTCACTGTGTGCTGACAACAGGGAAGTCGTAATACTTGAGGACTTCTTTCCGAAGTGCAATCGTTCCTGAAGTGGCTGATGCGCGCCTTGTTTTTTGCAGAGCACCACCTCTTCCCCTGGTTACATCTGCAACTGCTCCCCTGGCTGGGAGGGACCCATCTGTGACCAGAACAGTGACGAATGCTCAAGCAACCCCTGTCAAAATGGAGGAACATGCATGGATGGCATCAACGCATTCACATGCACCTGTACTTCTCAGTGGAGCGGCCCTCTCTGCCAGACCCCACAGCAAGGTGTGCGTGTGCGTGTGTGTGTGTGTGTGTGTGTCAGTGTGAAGTTAATTTACAATGACAATGTTTCTACGCTGTGATTTTGAGCAAGATTTAGATTTAAAAACTTTGAATGAGTTGAAAAAAGACAACAAATCACTTCTGCTAGACTGACTTGATCTGTTCAATTCTTATGACTGTTGTTCACTGGTTTAAACAACTGTCACGTTCAAAGTGCACTATATTACCAAAAGTATTGGTTACCCATCCAGATGACCAGATCAGGTGTCCTAATCCCTGTCTGACCACTGGTGTAGAAAATCATCACATCTAGACTCCAATCCAGCCTCCATTTCCCCCATGGATCGTTGGTGTATCCAGTCGCATGGGTTCTGTCTGGGCAGGAAGGGTCCGCTTTCCTGTTCCTCAGTGTGGAAAAAATGTTGTCAAACAAATTTAGAGACCAGCTGATCAGATCCATATTCAGAGTGCAAAAAAGCAGAAGTTGTAGAAGGTTGAAAAACCAAAGCTCTAAAGCAAACCCCCCAAAGCCTTGGGATGAGCTGACACAGGAGGAGCGAGAGGAAAGGCGTCTGTCCTCAGCGAGAGTCAAGCAGGAAGCGTCTAAAGTGTCTTAATCACCACATTAACATCATTTACTGTTGCTGTGAGTCTATATAATATATTGCACCGTTGTAATCGTTGACTGTATAACCAGTAAGGAGCTGGACCAGGTGAGTGTTACGTCACACGTAGAAAAGAACTGGCTTCTGAAGTCAAAAGGAAGTCACTTCAGGCAGCATTTTATCACGATGCGGACGCCGTCATGTTGGAGCCCAGCATCATCAACGGTGATTGGTCCAAGTCCATCTGAGTCATCATTTCTATGACAACCACGCTTGATAGTCAGAAGTGAGCCTGTTGGGAATCTACACCCCTATCCTCTGATGGTCAGTTTGTAATTTGATTAACATTAACAAAGAAAGGTAACTCTGACCAATAGAATGACTGAGTAACAGCTGTTTAATTCTCTGTGGACGTCTACTGGATTTGAGCTTGTTGGGGCCAGCGGGTACTTCCTGTTTGGAATGGAAGGGAGGAGAAGTTACTCAGTCCAGTAGTCTTATACAGTCAATGGCTGTAATAAATTAAAAAGACAAAAAGGACTAAAATTACAGTTTGAATATTCTAACACACATCCTCATAACTTCAGCTCCCTACTGACTCCTGGCTGTCCTCTGTTACTTACATCACTTACACATTTGTTGACAGTTGCTTCCATTTTGGGTCCTTCACATCCCAAACTCGGATTGGGTAAAGACAGGGAGATGTCTCTGTTTTATAGCTCTGAGGTGCATTCACAGTTAAAGAAAAAAAGGACAAAGAAAATGTAAACAAATACCAATGGAGTCCCAGAAGCTTCCAGCTAGTTCATATTTGCATTTTTTCCCTTGAATGGATTCCAGAGGTTGTAGGAAGTGACAGAATTCTTTGAGGACAGAGAAAACAGAGGGTGTATTTGTCTGCCATTTGCCTTTGAATAAATAAAACCTTCTAAGAATATACATTTTTTAGGGGTTAAATTATACTTTTTTTCAATTTAAATGACATCGAACAAGATTTCCTTACATTTAAAATAAGTCCTAATGAAGTTGAATCAAGTTTCGGAAATTGTGCTCATTGATAAGAAGGTATGTTGGCGCTGAAGCTCTTAAACTCCTAAACTCATTCTGTCTGGCAGTTTAAACTTAAACTTATTGTGTTGCAGAGTGTGGAGGAGTTCTGTCGGGTCCTGCCGGCTCATTCAGTTTATCCCAATAATCCCGGGCACGACCAGTATGACCACCAGGTCAGCTGTACATGGGTGCTCCGCACCGACCCAAACAAGGTTAGTCTGTCTTCATTGAAGCAAAGACGTTCCTGTTTGACCTCCAACCTTCAGTACGTCCTTCTGATCCTCTGTTCCAGATTCTGCGTGTCACATTCCTTACTTCATCTTGAGCAAAGCACTGGCTGCATCTTTGACTTCCTTCAAATCCATGATGGCGAACAGTCCATTCTCATATATGATTGGAAAATACTGTGGCCAAACGGCCCCAGAGGAGCTTCATAGCTCGCACAATGCTCTGTATTTCTGGTTTTCGCTCTGACAGTTCCAACAGTGGTGGCGGTTTACAGTAACATTGGCAAGCAGAGGACCCAGGTGGAAACCTTTCTTTCACTATTTCCGTTTAGACCCTTTTTCAAAATATGAAAAAGTCAGAATGCCAATTTATATAAGAAAAAGTAAATCCAGATAAAGTGCTGTAAATATTTTCCCTATTTTAGTGTGTGGAGGAGAACTAACTGCTCTCTATGGAAACATAAACTCACCGGTTACCCTGGAGGAACTACCCCACCTGGCCGGGATTGCTACTGGATGGACAGTGAATCCAGGCCTACTCATTACCTTTGGCCTTTGGGACTCTTAATCTGGAAAGTCATCCTAATTGCAGCTATGACTTCCTGGAGGTGGGAACTGCTTCTTATCCTATAAAGTAGGTCTCTGTCCTTGATTTTTTTTCAATCCTAGCCCGCTGGAACCCACCTGGCCTTGATGACTCTCATCTGCCATCAGCAGAGCTTGATGGTTAGATGAATGTGGTACGCTCAAGCAGAGCGGCATGGAAAACATGCTGGACAGCGTTCGCTGAGAACCAACATGTATTCAAGTTCCAGACTCATTTAGTTCACTTTAAATTGAGTGAATTGACTGCCAGCTCAGTGACCTTTAAACCAGTATAAGAAAGCCATGACCTGATGGGTCTGACTCAAGTTAAAGCTGCTAACAGACCCGTGAAACAAGTCGCAGAAGTACACTTAACAGTTAACTGTACTTCTGTTAAGTCCAACAAAATCTGAAGCTTTAGTTTTACAGTCTATCTTTGCTTGTAGATCCGAGATGGTCTTCTACCAGGAGACCCAGTTCTTGGGAAGTTCTGCAGTACTGGAACCCCTGCCCCCTTGCAGACGACCGGCCCATTTGCCTGGCTCCACTTCCACTCTGACTTGAGTGTGTCTGACAGAGGCTTCCACATCACATACACAACATCACCAAGTGAGTGACATACTTGGGTTTTGTTGCCCTCATGCATGCAGGGTCACGAGCCTGCATCACACGAGCCTCAGTAAGGCCTGCTCTGCTTTCATTGCTCTTTGGAGAATGTGGTTGTGTTGCACACGTTTTTTAAAGCAAATCTTAAAGTCCCACTCCTGTCATCTTTACATCTATTGTAGAAGTGTTCCCAGTGCTCTCTTAATTACGATTATGCTATTTTTAGCCAAAAAACAAACTGTTGTTTTTAAGACATCGTTTCAGCAGAATGCCAGGAGTTAATTAGACATTCATCTCTGAGTTGTGGGCGGGACTGTCAGCACAGAGTAAGCCCACCCCCATTTTCCCTCACCCATCTGTTTTCACTCTGTCTTCAACTTGAAGCATGGGAATGGAGCGGAGCAGGGAGCTTGTGGCCTGCCGGCTGTACCAGCTGCTTCATAGCTAAAGGCTTTCTCAAATCAAATAAAAGACATACTCAGAAATGTAATCTCAATTCTAAGTCCTCTATCATCAGAAAAATGCTTCAAGAACACGTGAAAAACACAAAAATCACCCTTTTTATTGGAGTGGGTCTTTAATATAAACAACCAAAAAAGTCAGCTTGAATAACTTGAATTGACTTGTGACGGACTTTGCTGCGCAGCTACATCTGGGGTTGAAATATTTCAGGAACTGTGTAAGACCCGCTCAAAGCACTGATGCTGTAGTTCTGCGGCGGGTCTTAGCTGGTCATGTGCCGTGTGTGTGTCAGGTGACCCTGGTTGTGGTGGTACATTCACTGACAGTGAAGCCG